>OMLP01000411.1:0-27593 GCA_900302685.1 Spondyliosoma cantharus | reverse complement strand
ACTGTTACCATTGACTTCTGTCTCCAAAGCAAGATGTGAGGGGTTGAGATAAGGACATACCTGTTGAGACTAGAAATGAAAGTGGAGCCAATTGCTCCATCTCAATCAATCATTCACAAACTCTTCAGTTATATTACTTTATAAGAAGTATTGATTCGGCTGCACAACAACTTATTTTGCAAATTAAAATCAGATGTGAAGGTGTTTCAGTGGTAAAACAGCAATGAATGAATTTGCAGAAGGTCCTGAGTTTGTATGTCAGTATTGTTCTTGTCCGTGTGGATTCTCTATGATCTCCTCAGAAAGATGGCCATGTTTGAAATCAGCTGCTGAAGCCCTGTCACACTATAAATACTGAGTATGGGTCAAATATAGAGGATAAGTTTCCCCCAGGAGGATCAGCAGTTTGTCTAAAAAATGAGTGTAAACAGAACTTAGCTTACATCACTCTTCATTATATCCTCCTAGGGCACAGCACCAAAGAGGAAGTGTGGATGTTCAGCTTAATTTATGTTCAGCAGAATAACAAGCTCCGTCTCAGGAGAAAATAATGGGGCTGGGTTGTTTGTCGGCAGAATTCAAATATCACAGATGTACTCATTTTTTCTGATGGAAGAAACTGATGATGATTCTCTAAGAGATCAGGTAAAAATGGCATTAACGATATGACTATCTGTACGTTCAAGATCCTCAGCGGACATTAAGGACTCTTTTACTTTCAAAGAATTTTGTGACTTAAGCTTTTGAAACCTGATCATAAATCGCTACTTTTTTTGGCAGCAAGACTGTGATTTATCCTAAATACACTTATCAATCCATAGAGATTTTGCACGCTATTTATTGTAAGTGACTGGCTGATGATTTCCCTCCTGTGGTCTTCCTCCTCTGCCATAATCATAATCTTCATAATGAATCTTGTGTGTGAGTGTAGCACACACTAAGTGCTTGTTATTCTTTAACACTGATACATGACGCATTATGCACAGAGAAAGCATGAAGCAGTCTGATTGTTGATGTTTTTCACTGGCACCTTGGACAGTCCTGTAACTGGGTGGCTTCCACAGCTTCACCCAAAGCAACAGGAGAGGTGACCTGTGACCATTTCATCAGCCTCTGAGTCTCGATTGAGCTCCTCCGGCTCGTCACTGATTTCATTCTAGAAACAAAGGCTGACAGTTCAATATAAAGGCAGCGTTCCCTTCAGCTCAGTCTTGTTTTGTTAGGTGTACATAAAGGACTGTTCACTTCCTGTATCTCACCTTGTGTACTTTACGTAGACTTTTGTTTGGCAACTATTTTATGAGCATGATCGCCTTTTTTTGGCTTATGCGCCATGCAAGCAATTCTCATTGGACTGATTAGTTGCCATCTTGTCTTGGGTATATAGTCCTGCTATTAAATCTATGTTGGAAACCAAAACAGAGCATGCAGGAGGGTGAGGGCTTTTATTCATCAGCTGGCAGAAGCACCACTCAAGAAGATTTCTGCTGCATATCAACTTAACATGTGAGTGATGTGCTTACAGCTTGTGTGTTTCCCCATGAATCTCCCATTGACTTCAATGCAGCTGCCGCCACAGTCTAGTACCAAAGAAAGATTAAGTGATGTAATGAGCCCTTCTTCTTTCAAATCCCTTCTCTGGAACCCTCCATGGAACATAAAGTCATAATAGAAAGAGTCGTAAACTCGACTCACCTCGACAAACTGCATGTACGTATATAAAACAGCGAGTGTGATGCTGCTCTGTCGACTCAGAGACGCATCTGTTCATTGTGACCATGATGGCGCCTATTACTCATGTTTCCTGTCAACATTTTAGATGGACACAAGTGGGTTTATATGCAGGCTGACATCACTTGTTTATGAGGAATATTCTGGCGTTGTCACCCAAGGCAACAGATAGGCCCACTCACATAGCCTCAAAACATTTATTTCAAGACAAAACTGCTTTACAGTGTCGAGGAGGGTGTCCTAATGAAAGACTAGGAGGGTGCTGTTGGACCAGAACAGGTTTAATCCCTCAAACGAATATCCTTAAATTCATCCTTGTTTGTTCTGATGGATTAGAAACTGATGACAGTCTAAGCTGTGACCTTTTTGCCTAAATGCACACAGTGACTAAACGACATTAATCTCTCTTGACTTTCAATCACGTTGGTGTGTGTCCTGAAGATAATAGCTCATGCATGTCAAGAACAAACAAACGTTCGCACATACTGTATACACGAACACCGCCCTGGGATTTATCCCACTTGTGTCATTGTTCTGCAAATGTTCACATCCTTATCTTCATTTATTGAGGGAAGGACACCTAAAAGAACAAATATGCACAATATTAATCACATGGGGAATATTTTAAAAGACATTTATCATATCAGGAAAGCAGATGAAAGGCAAGTAAGGAGGATTTCCAGGTGTAGCTGTGGCAACTCAAACTGTTTTCACCGAAAGGTCGGACCATCTTATTTTTCTTGCCAACAAAACCAAATCTTTTGAAGGAGACCTCGGGACATTTCCAGCCATGTTTGTGGCACCAAGAACAAGTATTTTTCTTAACCCTAAACAAACTCACAATAGCAACATAAAGAAATGTAAAATTTTACTGATCTGTGGTCTGGCAGAAATATACTGAGCTGACATTTATTCTGGCTATTGGGTTGTCCATGAATATAGTTCAGTCTTTGTCAATAACTCAGCCTATTTGAGAGCTCAGTGGTCTGCACAAACACTGCACTTCAGGACACTTGCATAAAGGTTTTAACCATTCATCGGAAATAATAAAACACACTTTATGCTCCGAAACATGTTGAAACAAGCTTTATCCAGTCTGTCCTTGAGCTCCAAACCCCTCAGACTGAAATACACAACACTTGATGAATATGAACATACATTTTCAATAATAAACAAACACGTGTGTGTGTGTGTGTGCAATATGTGCCTAAAAATGCATAATAAGAGCACTTCAGTACAACTGTGTTAATGCATGGTTTGACTGAGTACTCCAATAGGTGTTGCCTTTCATAAACTAATTTGCAATTTCATTTTCAACAAGCAAATCTAGTTTACAGTCACTCGGGATGAGACGTTCAAGAGCTGTGAATTGGAAAAGCGAAGAGACGGCACTTTTATTTGATAACACTTCAGTCGTCCGCTAAAATGGCCAATTAACATGATGAATAAGAGCAACGCACACTCACCTCAGTGTTCATCTGTCGACACGGCAGCAATGTTTCTGTCTGACTTCCGAGCTAATTCCATGCAAACTTTATGAAATGTCAGGGAGAATACATTGTGAATTTAAGGGTATTTACAGTAAATTGGCTTCCTGAATGTCAACCAACACATCTGCATGAAAACTTGAGGGAATAAGAAGCGACACGGTGGTTGTTGTCTCTGTTTTACTGTTCCCAAACATCTTACTTTAACCTCAAAACAAAAAACAAGGAAACTCACTCTGCGATTTGCTTACACACCAACGATACCATCAAAACTGAAGCTCAGGAAACTTGCTGCTAAAAAAGTCATGAATGGTTTGCATGATTATCTTTTCAATAAATAAATTACACTTATTTGCACCACAAAGGAAAATTAAGTGATTTTTCTTCCCCCAGTTCTATTCCACTTTTTTTAATTCAATACATCATTTGCAAAATACACTTTGATGGAATCACATCTATTGTCTGTCTCATTCTGTATGCCTCCCTCCGTCACTGCCTGCTGCACCCTCTCTGCATGCGTTTGACATTGAGTTGTGAACAATGCAATACCAAAAAAAAAAAAAAGTCACAGTGTTTCGAAGAAATGACAATTGCATTCACAGAGTAGAAACGGAGGAGGTCACAGGCTGTCAGCGGGGACACATGAAAGAAGATGGGGAAGAAATTCACATTGTTTACGGCGAGTGGCATTCATGAAGGATGATGATGATTTTTCTGTAGTAAAAATGAAATGCACCACCTCCCAGCAATGTCAGACTGAAAAGAAAATATAGCGACGGTAATAGAGGCAGAGATAGCAAGAACAAAACGGCAAATTGGGCAGGAAGTAACACCGGGCTACACCATTTACATTTTGACTCAGATGTACAGTAAAGGAGGGGTCAGTATACTCCATCAGAAGTGGCTGCTGGATAGTCATATAGAATAACAGTGATTGGTCCACTGTGAGGAAGTGAGAAAGGAACCAGGGTGTCAACTTCTCTCCCCCTAGCACTCTTTTTTCATTCTTTGCACTATTCCTGTCACTTTTATTCTTCGCACTCTTCCTTTGTCTCCATCCTCTCTTTGACTTCTGTTTTTTTAACCCTGCCTTTGATTGTACCTGTTCAGAAGAGGAACAAAACCTTCTAATTTCAAATTGTACAACCAAGCTCTAAGAGAGAGTATAACCCAGCGCTTACAGCACTTACACTATCCAATAAGAATTGAAGATAAGGCATGTCATGATATAAGATTGGAACTACACAATTATCATGGCCAGACAAATTCAAGATTACGATATTATCACAATGTACAATATATCTATAGAGAATTAGAAAAAGGAAAAAGTTATCAGTCAAATTCACTTTTAACCGTGTTTACTATGTGTTTTGTAATTTTCTTTTTAAACAAATAAATTAGATTAAAAATACATGTGTAGGAAAGTGAAGAGAGAGTCTGTAACCATAACCATAAAAAGACACTTATTGAATATGAAAAAGGCAACCAGAAAAAAAACAACAACTGCATTCATTTAACACTTTTTTAAATGTAACAAATTACTGACAAGTAGTTGACACAGTGGAAACATGGGGCTCTAGTGTTACCTGCATTGCTCTATTTGCCTTATTGACAGCCCTGTATTCACCTGTCCTAACAAAACAGGTGGTGCTGGAGGATTGGTGACTCAGTGACATGTGCCAGGACTGGTTGGTGAGCTAATCATTAACATGCTTGTTAGCCCCATATGTCAATAGATTTCTGCTTTACCACTGACTGCAAAAAAAACCCTCTTTTCTTTTTCCTTTTCTGAGCATCTTGTTCTCTGCCTCATCATCTGTGTCACTGTGGGTGATGCAGCACAGATAGTATGAAAGCCAGATGGTCACTGTTGGTCAGTAACACAAAATCACATGTCGAAGTTCCTCATAATAAAGCTAAGTGATAAAAAAAAGTATGCAGTTTAACTTTGCCAATGAGTAAATGCACTAACTGTCCTATTATCTTCTTACAAGTCAAGTCTCTATCCATCAACAGGGAATGTGGGCAGCACAGCTTGGTAGTCAACATCACTACTGTAACGAGAGCAGTCCATGCTGGAGGTCAACTAAGCAGGTTCGGTTAGACTAGCTTCCACAAAATTGACAGTGTTCAATATTATTTTGTCTGCATGATTATTGAACTTTTTGACTTTTGACATGTCAGATAGTGTTTCATTATGTATGAATAGAAATGTTATGCAAAATTAGTTACCTGTACACAAGCAGCAACATGCTGTCATATACTATAAAAATAATGGTAAATCATCCTTTTGTATGTGTGTGATATGTTAAAATCCAAACTACGGCAATTTACTTTTAAATGAATTGCAGTAGATACAATAAAATAAAATAGCAAATTCTGGCGTATCTGCTACCAGTATTTTACTGTTATTTCACAGTGACATTGCTTAAACTTTTGCAAAATATTGCTGTGATAAATGTTTGTTTGACCTCTAAGCTTGTTGTGTGACTTGTTAAAGTACAGTATTTCTTGCACTTATTTTAAATCATCTTGAGAAAATGTCTAAAAACAGTTAACTGCACCTTTTAAATTATTACATGTACAGCATTTGCAACAGTTTAGAGACAAAATAAACCACAAACTGACCAAATACACTCCTCCCATAATAATAATAATAATAATAATAATAATAATAATTTGTACATTTTATTAATAGAAAACCATTCAAAACACAAGTGCTTTACAGAACTGAATAAAACGCAAAGGGAATAAAGCAAGTTAAAAGTCATAAAAACTAAACACATGAAGAAAACACAGAGAAAGTAGAACACAATGTCATACAGCAAATTAAATCACCTAAAAGCAATTTTTTGTGCATTTTCAAAAGTGATTTCAAAACTAGACTGTCTGGTTGCAGAGTCCCTCTCCAACTATGTCATTTGTTGACTTTGTGCTTCTTGAACAGGGCGTACAGGACCTTCAGGGTGGCAGCGACGTCCTGAGAGACGATATCTGTCACATAATCCACAAGAAACATTTAGTGAGTATTTATAACGCCCCATCAGCATTTACCAAGCTGCCGAGGCAGTGAAAACGTGAGGATGCTTTTACCAACATTAGCTAATGACTGTTTTCACAATCCATCCCAACAGGTCATAGATCAGAAGGACAACAAAATAGCATTAGATGGAGATTTAATCAATACGTCCTTGGTGAGATGAGACCCCGACAAAATTGTTCCCTGTTGTGAGATGCACTAACTGAACGAATGTGACATAAAGATTGACTCCACCCCCAGCTAACCTAATTAATTCATGCGGCGCGCTCCAGTTTTAGACCTTGAGTGCTGGGATTCCTCATTCCATCACAGCAATTATGCCGGTAATTAAAAAGGCACTAAAAATGAATTAAATTAGCCTCTTGCTCCTGGCTTAGATTAATTGTGCTGGTCCTTACATTAACAGTTATCGTGTTAAGGATTTAATTCACATTTTTACCGGCTACGCGGCTGACTGGAAATATTGCAGGGAAGTTTTAGCGATTGTGAAAGTGAGATTCAAGCTCTGGGAGAACAGAGAGCACTTTGTCAATAATGGATCTGCAGGGAAGTGAAGTGGATCCATTTGCAGCTGATTGATTCACACACTGAGACAAGTCGCTAACTCACTTCCTTGCTCGCTCTGTTTTCCCCTCTTCTCTTTTTGCCTTCATGTGGCCAAAAGTGGACACCCAAACACAACACCTCTTTGTGATTATTGAACACTTCATTCTCAAAGTATGCGCTTTAATACGATGCAACAACAGCTTGTCTAATCCTTCATTTTTGGGAACCTGGCTGCAGGGATTTGCTCTCACTCAACCATGAGAGTATTAGTGAGGTTGGGCACTGATGCTGGGAGATAAGGCCTGGCACACAGCCGGCTTTAGTTCGTTCAAAACATGTTGGATGGGGTTGCGGTCGGGTCTCTGTGCAGACCTGTCAAGTTCTTCCACAACAACATGGAGCTCGCTGTGCGCACCGTCGTGTTGAAAGATTTGTTTTTTTAAAGCACTGGGCAACATCTTACATCTCGGATATAAATCTCTGTCCAGACCCCCCAGATCCTTTGAGCAGTTCTCCTATTTTATAAAATCCATTTAATTGCATTTTCCCTAAAGTTGTAAACACATTTTAACATATGATATTCTTCTACAATTCCCATATATAACATCACTGTATTGTCAAGTCTGTCTTATAAAAGTAGTCATGTTCCCATAAGTACATAAAAACATATTGTGCTTGCCGTAATCACTCCGACTGAGCATAGTGGCCATTAAAAGAACTTTCCTAATGTGAATCAAATGTGAACGATGAACAAAAACCACAGTTCTACTTCTGCACAAAAACTCAAATTCCAAAGTTTATTTGAAGTTTTTATTGGCCTCAGCAGTCTGAGTTCGACAAATCAAGCAGATATCTGCCAAAAATGTTCCCTATTTGGTTCCCTGGATGTTGATTCCGTGTTGAGCTTTGGTGGAGAGATAGTGACACAAAGAGGGAGCTTCACACTACAAAGACTGTAACTTTATCAGATGTTTGACCACTGAAGCCTCATATTGAATTAATCTTTTCACAGAACTGGAGGACTGTGGATTTTGAGCACCTGACAATAGTTCTACAGAAGACTTGGAAAAACATGTGAGTCCCTCGTTCCAGATTTTGTAGCCAGGCCCAAACTATGCACAATATGACATAGGCAACCACAGTCATAATGTTTGTGTATTTCTATTCACAACAAACAAGTTGACGCAAACAATGCTGAATTTTCAGTTAAAGGGTGTTTTGATGGTTTAGTGGGTAAACCAGGAGGCCAGGAGTCCTGGTTTGATTCTGACCATGGAGCTTCGTTGGATGTCATCTCTCTCCTCCTTAATTTCCTGTCTCTTTAACAGGTTTTAGGTTAAACGTCTTCAGATTTCATGTTGAAAATCTCTTTACAGGTCAGCTATTGTGAATACAAAGCCCTGTTGAACTGTTCATCTTTTGTCATATCAGTTGGCAGATGTTATTGTTTTGTCAGCCCACTGTTCATAGTATTCTGATGACTGATTATTGTTTATTAACATATTTGCTTTCACACAATGAAAATGCTGTTGTGATGATCTGGCACGTTTCCTGTTTAAAACAGTGATATAATGAAAGTTAATAGATATTTAGGTAAACATTGGAGCAACGTGTACTTTAGTTGAGTATTTAAATGTTCTGCTACTTTATACTTTCATCAAATCAAATCAAATCAAATCAAATCAAATCAGATCAGATCAGATCAAATCAAATCTACTACATTTATCTGATTTATCTTACTTTTGATATTTTAAGACTTTTACTCTAAGCACTATTCACATGGATGACTTTCATGTTTTACTTTGTTGAAATATTTAAGTAATATTTTACTTACTTAATTGTTGCCATGTTTTGTAGGATAATGTGCAATGTTCGTGACATACAGCATTTAAAATACAATCTGGTTATTCAAATGTGTGATTAACAGTTTACCTTATAGATCATAGTGATTCATTCTGAGTGTTCTTTTTTTGTGTGTGTGGCTGACAAGTCTAAATTGAAATTTTCAGGTAAACATTAGCAAATTAGTGATTAGGAATATCCCCACACTGTTCATGCTCATTTTGTTCTATGTTTATTTGGAGCAAAGCTCAAACTTATATGTTTGTACCACAAATGATAAACTTTAACAGTTGGAGGTCTGATAACCGCAGTTACAAATTGAAACTGACAAACACAAAATTTGATCGCACCGATACAATCAGAATAATTCGGGGATCTGTCTGATAGCTGGGTGGTATACAGTCGCAGCGCTCATGAATACAGATTACATATCTTCCTCCAGACAAACACACACACACACACACACAAACACAGAGTAGATATAGTCATAGCGGAGAGGTTAAATTCCTGTGTCTATCAGCGGGCACCAGAGTGACATCATCCCCTTGAGACTGTCTCCCCTGCTGCTCCTTACTAAATGAATGATGATGACCTCGGACTGAGCCAATCATCTGCAGTGATACTCAGAGAGACAAGAGTCGCACTCATTCATATTCAGCAAGCAATTCCATCTTTCCCTCCAAAACACTGTCAAACCCACACTCCACCGAGCAGTGGAGATTAACTCAACCTGCCGGAGCGATCCACCTCCTCGCCTCACGTACAAACAGATTTCGGCATTTACCTGTCATACAGATAAATGCTCCTGATGGAGGACATCATCTGAATTAGTTTGATGCAGCCGTCCTGAAGCTCCTTCTGTTTTTTGTTTTTTTTCAGCTTCTGTGCCTAGCATTGTAATTTGAGTCAAATCTGTTGTCTACGAGGCGGAGTGTGTATTGTGTGAAGCCAACAGTGTGTTATTTCATCACCTTGTGGATCGACACTGGACACCTGAAGGCCTGTGTCGTTGAGGAGGTCCAAGGCCAAGGTCACATTGTGAAGCTGCCGGTCAAAGAGAGAAAAATGTTTAACAAATAAATGTTGTTCTGAATTTTTTTCAACACATTCACATCTAATTATCCCACTCATTAATATACTGAAGATACTTTTCTTTTGGCAAAAGCTTTGGTATTATCCCCATATGCTAGGTGATATTGTATAGTTTCCATAGTAATTTGTAGGTGGCATTAAGTAGGCCTACAACTAATTATCTATCATAGCCTACCTAAACAAAAATACGTAACTAAAATTACTTTAGTTAGTTCCCACGCTACTCCCACGATGTGACAGTGCCTGTGTCTTTTTTGTTTTTTGCAGAAATGACATTAAAAGACATGAGAGTGGTATCAATCTCGTCAACAGTCTTCTCAACTCTTGGCAGGAAAACGAGTAAAAAGGCGTCTTTCCGAAAATGTTGATTCCCTTAAATTACTTCAACAACATGAAATAAAAGATCTTGATGGAGAAAATTAGCCTCTTAGCATTCAGTTCCCTCATTAACTTGTCAACAATCTTTTATAGTCAAAACAATAGTTCCCATTTGGAGCCACGTTTGTAGTTTTTTAACCTTTCATTTTACCTCTGGTTAACTTTAGCTCGTAACTAAAGTACGTATAATACTAAAAAACTAAAAATGTATAGATGACGTATGCGTGCGTGACTTGCATGAATGTGACTACATAGGAGGCTGAAACAAAAATATTACAGGAAAGACAAAATGTATTTTAAATTATATCTTATTTTAAGTATTCCAATTCATAATTCTGCAGCATTTTGATAATATTATATGTTTCTAAATTAATGTAAGATTCCTGCATGTACATCTAGAGGGAGCCTGCATAGCACCAATGGTACTACAGTTTTAGATTAGTGGTTCAAATGTATGGATTAATATTAATTTTAATGTTTTTATCCATTAGTAAACCAAATCGTATATTTTCACTTATATATTTTTGCTAATTTGTTGAGATTCAATGCTTTTATCACAATCACATTTAATATATTGGTTATAAACGGGTAAAGAAGTTGGTAACACTTAAACTATGGCGTTATAAAACACGTTATAAGCACATTATAGTCCCATAATAAATGTATGAGACATAATCTACCAAAATATATTGCAGATCATGGCGAATACATAATGTGCCTATCATCAGGAGCCTTTTGGATTTTAACACATCATGTCACAGAGTCCTCATACGGTAAGTTATTCATGAACTCATCATATCTGTGATAAAAGAGTCATAACTTTTTCATAGACTCATCCTATTGCTCCGAGTAAAGTGAGATCAAAGCTATCATTATAAGTGAGCCATGACACTGTAGTAATTATGCATCTACTCTTATTATGCGGAATTGTAAAATATTAATTTTATCATATAATGTATTGTAATAGGCACGGTTTTGCATCAGGTTTCAGTACTGTACCTCATTATCTTATGTGCTCTTGTGGGAAATTAGATTAGCTCACATTAGAGATGAAAAAAGAACTGTGTCATGATGTCAGTGCTATTGAATTAGAATAATGAAGAATAATGAGAGTATTTCTACATGTTAACAAAGTATCAGTCAGAAATAAAGTGAATTCCAGTTGAAGTTGGTGAATTATTTTTCTGACGAGAGGATTTTTATGAAAAAAATACATTACAAATGAAACCCTGATCATCTGTGAGCATCTACAGACGGAGTAACAATGATGATGATGTTGCTGAGATACACTTCCCTTGCTAATGTATCAGGAATCCATACTGAATCCATGCTGAATCCATACTGAATCCATACCGTACCATCTCAGAGGGATTGACAGGGGTCAGGTTGAAGTCATGGAGTGGAATGAAGAAGCCTTCCAGCTGTCCAATCAGCAGCAGCAGAATCACACCATCAGCAAACTAGACAGAAAACACAAAGGGGAGATCAGAGCCCTGTCCAAGGAAGGTGATGCAATCACAGGGGAAGTAATCAGTTAGTCATAGTTATTCTTTTACAGGAGCATCTGTCAGAGCTCCCAATCAGGGTTCACTTGTTGTTGTCTTTCACCTGTTTGTCCACATCAGCCACCTGCAGACCCAAGGTCGACATGTTCTGGTTGACAAAGTGTACGATGGCCTGAAAATGGAAAAAAATTAAACAAGATTAGAGAGTTTGAAATACAAGTTAGCCTCATGTAGCTGACATGTTATATATCCATAAGTATCAAACGTTTTTTTTTATTTTTCATCAGAACTTTACAAAAGCTTTAGATTGTTACAGTCACACTGTAAAAAACAAATACTATAATAAAACATTAAAAAACTCATAAAAACATGTAATTTTCTGTTATCAAAATACCATTATGCTGATGAAAACACATTATTCAACATCTTTGTTGTAAATTATTTGTCAATTGACAATAAATCTATATAAAACAACACTTCTGTCACTATCGTCACTAATTTTGTCTAAATGTATTGTCATTGTAACATCTGTTTAATAAAATATTTGTGAAATCATGATAAACGTGTATTGTTTGTCCACAAAGGCCACAAACAATATACTTATTCCCATTTTTTAACACCAAAACATCTGCTGTCCCGCTGCCGGAGGTGACGGGAGGGTTAACATCCTCACGCTACCTCAGCACTTCTCCTCCTCTCCTTGTTATACCTGCTTCACCGTGTTGACCTTGTGAGCCTCAAGCTTCAGCAGTTGCTCGATGGGATCTTCCCCTGGGGTGACCAGACAGCCAGAAAAGTGTGTTAAAGTCATTGTAGGCCGTAATGCTGTTTCGATGACATTCAAGATGTCAAGTCGGCTCAACCTCCGGCAGCTCTCTACTCACTTTCAGTATTGCTGAGGGAGTCTGAGCCTGCATCTCTGTTTGAAAAAGTCAAAAAGTACATAGAGGTGAACGCTGTGTTTTTCTCACATTACAAAGACAATCACACAACGCAGACATCTGCTCACCTTTCCTCTGTCAGGACCTCCGTCTTTATATCTGATTTGATTCCACTTTTGCCGACCTGGATGAAAATTAGAGTGAGCTGTGATTCCACGGTTTGTTTGTGTTTAAGCAGAAAAAGCACTGAAGTTCGAGCTCAGAACTCACTTCCACGACTACAACGTCCACCTTAACATTCGGTGGCAAATCCAGTTCGGGCTGGAAACATTTCACCATGGCAACCAGCAGATGAATAGTGGCCAGAAGGTCTTTGTTGTGGATGACTGACAGGCAAGCAGCAGAATAAAACACAGAAAAAAAAACAACTTGAATGGGGATATCAGAACTCATCACCTGCTGGTGCGGAAGCAAAGGAATGCCAAAAGGATGTGAAGCTAGAAAAATGAAGACCTCGCTGTAGTTTGATTACTACTGAATACTTTAAAGGTGCTACATGAACTCGTAACTGGTTATCAGTTTAATACTGAGGCCTCTTTAACCTCCATAAGGAAACAGCGCTAAGATTCTCCACGGTAATAGGTATTATTAATGCCTGTCACCGGGTCAGATTCTGACTCATCCAGATGAAATGACTTCTTTTGTATTTCTGACAGAGTGGCTGCTCACTGAGTGTTTGCTATAGTATTGCAGAACACTTAACTACAGAACTGAAACCTTCAAAAGGAAAAATTCAACACGTCAAAAAAAATCAGGATGCTCAAACTGAACATCTGAGCCACCAAGTACGAGCTACAAAGGTTGAATGGAAACAATCACAGTTCTGTCCAATCCAATCAGGTTACGTCCTGATTTGTGAAGGACAATATGGCTGAGAATTTAAAACTTTTGCTGTGGCCTTTTATTTGCTTCCTGAAACCAGAAAAATTGATGCCAGTATATTCTATCTCCGCCAAATCCCCCCACAGTTGGTGTAAGCGAACATGGCACCCTTGATCTAGCACCAAATCCTGTTTGTAATCAAAGTCATTGCCAGAAGAACAGAACGTTTGTTGTTGACTTGTCGCTTCTTGTTGAAAGCTCAGTCAGCTGCATGACTCACGTTTGACGTTCCACTTGATCCCGCTGCCGTCCTGTAGGCCCAGTCTCTTGTCCAGCTCCTCCAGGACCAGTTCCAGCTTGCGGATCTGAGCAGAGCTGGTCAGTGCCATCTCCTCCACAGGCACGTGCACACCACCCAGCCTGGCTGCAAACATCAGGTTATTATCATCTGTTTTTAACTGGTAAGAACAGTTTTGGAACATTAAACGTGACAGCTTCTTTGTCCACTACAAGGGGAATCCTTTGTAAGTTTTCATCTACAAATATAGATAATGATTAAGTGGAAGTGAGGCGATGCCAAACGACTGCACAGTCATACAAACATCTGTTAACTCACACAGCAGATGATGGAGCACCAGTCCATCGTACAGATCCTCCTCCAGACTCTGAACCACTATGTGCTCCTGTTTCAAAGTTCTATTGATCCAAGAAACCAATGCCTACCAAGACACAATTCATTACACAGTCAGAAACATCAAATGCTTTCATCCGCTGCTGCCAGATTAAAAAAACAGCAGGAAAGCCTAATTTTTCAAACTCTCTCCATTCATTTTCAGAGATAAAATATGATCCTGACATAGACAGAAATGATGACAAAGTCAAAGCGCTAGACCCAAAATAGCCTATATTTCATTCAGTTGTCCTTCCAGCTCTACATATGAGACGTGTCAGGCTTATTGAGTTATTTATTCATTCATCTCCGCTTGCATGAAACACTTCTGCTGCCATCTTTTCTAATCAGAATGTGTTTTTAAAGTCACATCCTCCGCCGACTCCTTTCTTGATCAGGTCTCCCCGTCACCTCTGATAATTACGTTCATTAAAATTTCACTGATCCTGCTACCTCTCTCCCTGCATCACATATTATTCATGCACACATGTATGCCGGCTCTGTAATGTATTTCCTGTGTAGCATTTATCTCCAGCCCACTTGGGGAGTCTTGGATCTGTGGTGGTCCAGGACAGGCTTTGATGTCACAGTACATGTAGAATCTGCCGGAGATGCAGACAATTGCCTACATGTGGATCACAGGATTAAATATCTTACCTCCTTTAGCTTCTCAAGTTTGGGGTCTTTTAAAGATGTTGGCTGAATCAGCTTCTGCTTTTCTCCTGTGTGAATATACAAACTGAATTGGTCAAATTATGTTTTTTCTCATTTTACATGACCTGATTTTATGACTGATAGCTCTCTTTTATTATTTCTAATACTTTGAATATTTTATTTATTGAAAGGCAACACCCTTGAATTTTCTACTTAAATGCAATGTTTGTAGTTTCTGACGCTAAGTTCTCGCAACCTAAACAAAACAGAAGACGTAAGTAACACAGAATCATGGGTGTCGTTGTGTTCATTGTTAAACAACCACCACTGCTGATGAAAATCGATCATGTGACCCCAGCAGAAATGTTCACAGATGACGTAATGTTTTGAAGTTTTATTCATGTTGCATTTAGTCACGACTTCCCTCCTCACTCTCTGACCCTCACAGATTTCTCCGGGTCTGAATATTCTTGGAAACAATTGGGACAATAACTCAGCGAAACATACAACAAAAGGATTGGAGTTGTTTTTAGACATTTTAATGCAGAAATAGTAGATGTTATATCTTTAACTACAACACAGACACACAAATACAGTTGTGGAAAAAGTACTCAAACCTTTAACTTTAGTAAACATTGCACTACTGTTATGTGAAAATACTCCATGACAAGTAGTAGTTCACTTTGATATAAAAGTACATCAGTACTAAAAGGAAAATGTACTTATATTAGTTATATCAATATCTGTGGCTCAGGGTCAGAGCCAGTGTCTTGTTATCGGAAGGTTGCTAGTTTGATTCCCCTGGCCTGCATGTCGAGGTGTCCTTGGGCAAGATGCTGATCCCCAAACTGCTCCTGATGTGGTGGTCGGCACCTTGCATGGCAGCCACCACCATCAGTGTACATATGTATGAATTACTGTAAGTCCTTTTGGACAAAAGTGTCTGATAGGTGCCCTAAAATGTAAATATAAACAGTAGATCAAACTATTGGAATATTATAATTGATGGTCTAATATGTAAGCAGCATTTTAATGTTGAACCTATCTTCCCCAGCTGCACATATACTTTTTATTGTTGTTGCCAATTTTCGAATACAGGCCTCACGTGTATTGTTCTCTTCCTGTTCCAGCCGGAGGCTTTCCATTAATTTCCTTTCATTATGAAAATCAATCAGCGGAGCCCTGAAACTTCTTTGAGCTGAGTAATAAATCACACCAGACATTTAATCTGCATTCTGTGTTATTTGGGTGCGATAGTGCAGTTTAAAGCTGCTGTAATCAATATTATTATATTAACTACAGATCACAAGACTGTGTGAAATGTGAATGGCATCATTCATAGTGACAAACCCACAGGGAATTAATACCCAGCTCTGCAGTACAGAGGGATTTAGCAGCTTTTCACGTTATATTTTGAATTACTCATTTTATCCACTTAACTCTCGCAACACAGTTGTCTCAAGATGTAATCAGTTGTTTAAAATAAGAAGGAAAAACACTCTGATAAAGAAAAAGAATGGCAGACAGACTAAGTCAGTGACTAGCTGGTTGAAAGAGACCGATATGTACTCCAGGAGGTGGTGGAGTGCAAAGACAGAGCTAAAAGAAGGAGAGTGTGGACTGAAACACGACTCTAAATGAAGACTGATGTTGTTCCTTAACTGCAGGATGTGTAAATATGCTTCTGTTTGCTGACAATTCACCCCGACATCTTATACTGTGTGTCAGCGCTGGCCAAAAGTCAGTTATTGCAGGTTTAGATACAGATTGACCTGAAGAGTTTCCTCTGCGTTACTTAATGATGATGTTTGATGATGCAGAGCTGATGTTCGCTGTGAGGGATTACTCAGTGTGCAAATAGGTTTTCATATCAAACATGAATGAGAGGAAGCAGATGTGTTTGAAACATGAACAGAAATGTACAATAGGCCTACATATCGTGACTGACAGAGTGCGATTGATTCAATAAGTGGTTCTCTGCACATTATGCCAGGATAATTATCAGTTTGACGAACGCACACGTACCCTGAAAAGCCTCAAAGTCCACAGTGTCTTCCTCTTTGTGATATTCAAAGATATCGGCCTCCATCGCCTCTCCTTGTCAAAGAAACCTGCAGAGGAGTCGACTGTGAGAAGAGAATGCTTGAATTTAAACCACAGAAGCCTGAAGAAACTCTTTGTTCATCAACATCTTTGGCAGGAAGTCTTTCTCTCTCAACAGGAGCCCCTTGACCGTGTTCCTTGAATTTCAGCTGCTGCAGGGGGAGTTACTCACTTGACCAGTCAGGCTGTTTACCGTTGTGTGAAAATCTTCACTTGCAGGTTTCTGATTTTTCATCTACAAAGTAACACGGCTCGACTACAATGCACCTCTGGAGTTGTGTTTTGAAAGTGTTTTCCTCTAAAAACACAGAGGATCTCAGAGCCTGACCGAACTGGTCAAAAACACGTCAAACTAAAAAAGGAAGATGTTTCGTTGCCTCACTTCCTCTTTTCCTTTCTCAGCGGCACACTCAACAGATCAAGCACTGTAGTTCCCCTACAGATCTGCAGAGCTGCACCTCTCTCCCTCTGAACATTTCTAAACCACATGGTCTGAAGCGCAGCAAACACAGCGCAACGCAGTCTGACAAAACAGACGCGACCTGGAACGTGTCGTACTGTTGTTTCCTGTGTCTGGAGAGGCTCTATGTGTGTGTGGCTTTCTTTTCCTGGGGGTTGACAGTAACTTTCAAACAAGGTCATAAACAAAAAGTGTTTCTTAAATAAGCTTACCTTCAGCACTCTTAGAGCGGCTCGACAGAATCGGCGACTTCAGCGGAAATTGAGTTCCTTAGCTGATGTCAACTGTCAAAACAGGGAAATGAGAAGTGGAGGGCTGAACTCGATCGGAATAGAGCCTCTTGTGAATTCTATCAGCACAAAGGGTCTGACTGCACTCAATTTCAAACCGCTGCTTTAAAGGAAAATAACATGTCACTGGGTCGACAGGGAAGATAAGCACAAATGAGAGGATGTGGCTGAGATGAAGGTGACGCTTCCTCTTTGTGATAGTGGCTTCGCACAGTGTTTTCAGATGAGGGTGTTTATGTTCTGTGTCACAAACGGCTTTTGAGAGATTAATAAGTATATGTCTGCAAAGAGAAAAAACAGGGGGAGCGCTCTGGTATTGTTTGGACACACTTCAGGAGGGCAGAGAGAAACGTGATGCTCAGAGGCCTGAACCACTCAAGCTCGACTAACACATCTCCATCTGTGACTGGCCGGATCAATTTGCTGTCGTCTGGTCCTCCAACAAACAGCCAGAAAAAAAGAAAAATAAAGAGACAGAGACGGCCGCACAACAAGCTCACAACAGGTTCTATAGGCTATGTGCGCCAGCCTTGTTGAAGAAAAGAGAAAGGACCACCCATCAGCCAGACGAAGGGGCAATTTGGGGGATGTGGAAGGTTACCATAGCAACAAAGGAAAGAGACAAGAAAATAAAGGCCTAAAATAAACCCATAATTCCTTTAGCTAAACCCAAATTGCAGGAATTGGCTGCTCCAAAGCCAATCTCACTCAAAAGCCAAAGCAAATCTAACCTATCACACAAGTAAGAAGTAAAATGAAATTCTCATTCCGTTTGATTCCAGGCATTTATTTCTTGATTGGCAAGATAAAAAAAAAAAAAAAACACTGCACAGGGGTGAGACGTCCAGCACGAGCACAGTTCAGATTGACTCATCCACTCTCTCAATAATTTAGCCCCAGCTCGAAAATGGATGAGTAGTCTTGGACTGTACATCTTAGCAGGTCTCCAGGTAGCACCGCGGGGCTGGGTCTGCTTCAGGGGAGAGCATGCAGAACTCCAGGCCACCTGGGAGACTCTTCTAAGAGGGCGGTCAATACGAAGATGCTCTGACTGGGGATCTCCTGGGACGATGAGAGCTCGATGCACTTAAGGCAGGCGGTAACAGCATCAGCTTTAAATATGGCTTTAAGAAGTGTTGTGCATAGATCAGAGTAAACGGGAACCGTTAACAGTTCCTTCAGCAGTAAAATGGATTATAGCATTTAGCCTTTATATCGCTATAGAATATACAAAGCATTTTCAAACATTGGGCTACATTATACTTAATACAGAGCAGTTTCAAGTTTCTTAAAGGAATAATTAAACATTTTGGGAAATATGCTGAGGCTATTCGCTTTCTTTTCACGAGTTAGATGTTGAGTCATGAGCCAATACTCTCCTGAACCGACTGTCCGGTAAAAATAATTTACTTTTACAAGTATCATCCAAGTAAAATGTGTCAATAACAGTCTTCGTGATGAAGGAAAATTCATAGGGTAGCTGAATGTAGTTCAAGTCATAAAAAACTTTTTTTGATATATATAAAGATATCATGCCATAGAATTATCTACTTTATAAATGTGCAACAACTCCAACACAGCTAGCTTAATAGCTAAAGAAAGGGAGTTATATCATCTAAAAGCTAGCTGGTGACATAGCCAAGGCTAGCCTTAGCTATGGCTGAAAACAAAATGTATCTATAGCGGGGGGTTTTTTTATTAGCTGTATGAGTCATTTATATATGGTATTGACATATAATAATCAAAATGTAGTCTTTTAGCCTCGCCTAGATAATGGTGGTAGATAATGCATTTTTCCCTTTAATTCATGAAGATTATCCAAAGGCAATATCTGTGTGTTACTGTAGTTTTTTAAATGATAGTGTAGGTTCAATGAGGTTTTGAGTGCGTGAATAATCCTCAAAAGGCATCAAATAAGCACGACCTCTATCTAGTGCACCGAAACACTTCTCTGCTGCTTCTGTAGCTACTTGACATTTTGACAGGTTGGTTTTTAAAATGGATTAAACAAAAAAAAGCTTGAGAGAACCAGACTACAAGTTTCCGCATGTTTCCAGCCTTTATGCTAAGGTGAGCTAACCAGCTGCTGGCTCTAACGTTAGCTTAATAATTAGCATACAAAAACGAGAGTGGTTATCTTCAAGAAAGAGAATACGTGTATTTCCCAAAACGATAAACTATTCTTTTACAAAGTACATAAAGCATGTTTAGATACTATATAATATATAACAGCTCTTCCAGCTTTCTTAAATATTCTGTGATGCAGAGTTGAGTTCCACACACAAATGTTTTCCAGTTCTAACATTATGCCCTCATACATTATTCCCGTGACGGCTGTGTATTCAAATGCAGGCTAAAGGTTACAGGGTTTCCTGGGTTGCATTAACATTTAAGGAAGGAATAAATAAATACTGACATTTGGGGAAGATAAAATACTAACATTCAGAGCCTTTTTTAGGCTACTCCCCGTGGGTCTTTTTAAGTCCCACGTAATGATGGCTTTCAGTCCCGGATGGTCTGCTCCAGTGTCCAGACTATTATGCATAATGTCAGCGCAGGCACAGGGAGGTGTTCGAAGTGATATCAGGGGGTCGGAACTGGAAAAAAGTCAGTCAGAGTTTTTATAGTTGGTGAACAGGTTGTAGAGGACTCTGAGGGTGGACTTGAGGTTCAGGTTGACGACATCTGGAAAACAAAATTGAGACAGCAGGGATCATTAGAGTTTGATGAATTGTTTAAGGAGGAAAATGTAGACCTTTGACATGATAGTTATAAAAGAAAAGTTGTGTCCTTGGAACACTTTAGCACAAATTAAATGGGCTGTGAGCCATAAATTCATTTACAGTGCAGAAGCTTATTTTATGGCTGCTGTTGGGCCACTCTCCTTGAAAAGGTTATTCATAATTTGGAGAATTAAAAAACCTAAAATAGTAAGAATTTGCAAATGATTATCATATGACATATTATTTTGTACCAGGAGTGACCCTAAGGGTTAAAAACACGTTACGCTCTCTTTGTCGGTAACATGGTGTACCACATAAGTCTTTGTTTTGTGTAATTTCTCTACACAAGTAGTTCTTTGTTAAGAGACTCAAGCATGACACCAATGCATCGCCATTTAAAACAAGACTTCTTAAGCTCCTGATCATCTGCGTCCCCTTGCTAACTTGGGTGCAGCTGCAGCCTAGAGGACACTTTATCATGTTTTGTCCACTGGAGGGGCACCCTAGAGAGCTTTTTGTCGCATTTTTCCCACCCTATGAGGCACTTCATCATGTTTTATCTACCACAGAAGCATCCAAGCGGGCACTTTCGCGGTGTTTTATTTTTCCAACACGGGGGCTAAACAGAGCCCCTGCTTTCGTTGGACAAAAGATAATAGCTAAACTGTCCAATCAATTGAAAAATTGTGAGGGGTAGTTCTTGAAAGAACGAGATGTTCCCTTTTTGGCTTAGTCAAGAAAATGTTTACATAAGGAACAGACATAGGCTCCAGTGCAGAGAGAAGCATTATTTACATATTTTGAATCTTCTTTAGTTGATACTGGTTAAAAATTAAAATATTTCACATTAGGGACACAACTGCGCAGTAAAATGTTTAGTTTTCATCTCTAAGGACTGTCCATATTGCAGGGATAATGAATTAGGGAGAAAAATATGATAAATTAAAGAGCAACTTGGGTCAAAGAAAATAATAAAAGAAAAAGCAAAGGGAATATACAATGCGTTAAGTAGTAGAATATAAGTAATTAAAAAAGGAAGATAAATAAGATATGGAACACGGAGAAATATGGGAAAAGAATGTGGAGCAAAATGTAAATATGGCCACAGTAAAGGATAAAAATAGAAGCACAACACAGAATATAATGTAAAGTAGCTCTGAGAATTATGTAAGTATAAACAAGAGAGAGGTCTTATCGTCTTAAATATATTGCACCGAGATGTGCAGTTATTGATTTACATTAGGAAAAAAATGCAGTTTCATATTCTGCGGATTAAAGTAAGCAAGTATCTGATATCAGTTTGAATGCTTCAGTGGAGTAAGGATCTAAAAGCTTTCCAAATTTTCTGTAATAGCATTTCTATCTCTATGGGGGGTGTGAAGAGTATAATTGGTCAATAAAATAGTCTGTGAAATAGAAAATAGGAAAAACTAATCAACAATCATCATAAAAGCAGCAACTACTTGAAGCCAGTGAGCCATAATTGATTTTGTTTTAACTAAATGCTGTAATATTGATTAAAACTGGAAAACAATGTGCAGCTCAGGGCTGAATGAACTCAGCAACATCCATCCAGTAGTGAGTTTCAGGGTGAGGCAAGGTTTCCATCTACTGGACAACAGTTAATATGACTGAGGGACATCAAACCACTAAAACGCCTTTATAAATGGTCCCCCATCAGTGCAAAAGACTCATAATCTCCACCATAAAATCTCCTCCGGGAAATTCAAGTTATATATGTGTTTTATCTGCTCTTGTAATAATTAAATATTTCCGTGATGTACATCTATAAAATACCTTCTGGTCTGGCTTTGGGTTTCTTCAGGCCACCATCCTGCATCAGCTCGAAGGCAAACGCCACATTGTGGACCTGAGAGGACACAAAAGGGTAAACTCGATGTATTGATGGGCGATAAAAAAAATTGATAAAAATCCTCCTTTCTCACTGACAGATTTCACTTTTTGAGGGTGTGCTCACCTTCTGTTCGAAGCTCTCAGGTGTGAGGAAGAAGTTGTACAGAGGGACGAAGTAGTCCTCCAGCAGCCCCATCAGTAACACCAGATACACCCCATCAGCAAACTGCACACAAACAATACAGACTGCATGAGGATCTAAAGCACATACAATATTAAAAACTGAGGCCATAGCTCAGATTGGAAAAAATAGGTGAGGATTAAAATTTGAAACACTTAACAATCACAAATGTTACCTGAGATTCCAGCTCAGTAACTTCCAGGTTCAGCTTGTTCAGGTGTTTGTTCACGAAGGTGATGAGAGACTGGTAACATGAATGCAGAAATACTAATATTCAACAGGTTGATTATGTTGAGATAACAAAGCTAATTTTGTTTAGATAATTCAATAGTTGCCTTGTGATATTGAGATGGCATTAAAAAAACGTTGCATGCACTGCTGTTCTTAACCTCCGTACAATTATATTATAATTTGTATTATTCTACCCTTTATCATTCAAAGAAAAGGTTTCTCATACCGTTTTTACTACATTGAGCTTGTCAGGTGCGTGATCCAGCAGAGTGTCAAATGCGTCCCTCTCTGTTTTAAAAAGAAGGAATTAAAAGTTTATTAAGGGAATGGTTTAATATTTTGAGAAATATTAGAAGTGTCAACAATATTAGATAAACCACTCTCAAATCTACAGCAACCACATGGTTAGCTTAGCATAATGACTTGGAACAGGGGCAAACTGCAAGCCTGGCTCTGTCCACCTAATTGTACCTCTACACCTCACTAGTTATCCCATTATGTTGATGATTACATGTAAAAACTAAATTTCCCCAAATGTTAAACTATTCCTTCAAGCAGATACATAAAGAAACATTTCTATAATACTATAATAAGATATGTGGCTGTGACTCACCAAATCTTCCCATCATCATTCTGAAAAATAAAAACAGATTCGTCACAGTTTGAAATACTTTTCTTACACCACAATTAATATTCTCAATAATCTCATCATTAGTATAAAAAGAGGACGACTGTGGATTGAATCATGAAGGAAACTGTATGAACTCGTACTCTGTGGTGCTCGTCAGCTCCTTGGTCACAAGAGCAGTCTGCAGGATGCCCTCTCGCTTCTGCTCAAACAGACCAAAATGCTTCCGTTAATACACGAGACAATAACTAGAACTGTTGATGCACATTATGAAAACTGAATGTACAGACACGATACTGGAAGATGAGAGAAAGATTTAGCTGAGATATGAACTGACCAGATACTAGACAGGTGTCGTGCTGTTTTAAGGTTCCTCTTAAGGGCAATTTCTCAGATAAAATAATTGTATTAGATTGATTAATTTTAATTTTGGGTTATATTTTTCATTACTTGTTTCAGGTTATTGGTCTGTAACTTGGTTAAGTAAAAATAAACAATAAATAACCCTATACACCTTTGTATCCATCCCAGCTTCGTTGCACATGATCATGATGAATGCCAGCTTGATGAGTCACTTTACCTTGACGACCACCACTTGTACGGAAACGTGCTCGGGCAGCCTGATGGGTGCCTGGAAGTGCATCGCGAGAGCCACCAGCAGATAGACGATCGCTACAAGGTTCTTTGAATGGATGGCTGCGACAGTAAATTGAAAAGAGAGGGCCGTCAGCTGCAACCTAACAACAGAGTTGTGAGCACTTCTAAGATGAAAGGTAACAGTCGGTGCTTTTTTCACAGACAGAAGGAAAATGAAAAAGATGCAAATGAGGAGTTAATGAAGCGAGAATTAATTCAAGCGTTTGTTTATAGAGTTCCTCAAAAGTCTGTGCAGGTTTAAATACTCTTCATCTATGATGCAAATTCTGAGAGTCAATTGTGTGTTAAAGGGGCATTCCACCATTTTACACTTCTTTAAAGTCCAGTTTTCTTGTCATGAGTAAAAACAGTTCAAACTCTTCTGGGGCTATAGAGGAGCTCTAAGAAGATTCACAAAATAACCTCAATGATGTCATTGTGATGTCATCAGGGTTATCTTGGCTTGGACTTGAGACGTCTTCTTAATTTTAAACACAAACCCTGCGTTACGAAGTCCTTCCAAAGTGGAGATGTAAAGTTAAAGGAAAGAAGTTGCCATTTAGGTGAGAGGGAGAATCTAGAGGAAGAGTTGCACCATGGGAAATGTAGGCTCAGTGTTGGTAAAAGTACACAAAAGTCATACTTGGAAAGAGTGCAATTCACTTATCCAGTATGCTTTGACCCATATTATAGACTGGAAGCTTCATCCAGTTTAATTCAAGTGCAATACTTAATTGCTGGAGTGTCAATTTAAGCATCGACGTCACTGAAGTCGAAGTAACACTCACAGTCCACACTCCACTCGATGGTCCAACCGTGGGGCCTCAGCAGCTCGTTGACGGCCTCCAGAACCGTCTGAAGCTTCTGCTTTTGACCGATCTCTGACTGGGTCACCTCGGCCACGTTCAGCTTCCTGTCTGACAACTTTTCTGTCAACAGCGATAGAGATGAGATGTCAGCTCAAAGATATTCCATACACGGAGGAGAATCATGAATAATTGTACATAGTATCGTGCAGCAGAAATGTGTTTGTTCTGACAAAGTAGACAAGCAACATGTAAGCAATAAAAAAAAATCTCATACAGATTAAAAGGGGAGAGAAATCCAAATTGGGTCAATTAGTGAAAAAAAGCCCTCAATTGCATAAAATAAATGCACAATAAGTGATTCAAACTAAGAAAAGTACAACACAATTGTTATTTCATGCCTGTATAAGTTTGGGTTTTGTTTGTTGGAAAGCAAAGATATGATGATCTTGAGAACTTGGGTGAGGCTTCACTGCTTTAAGCAATAATAAGAAAGAGGATTTAGGAAGCTTATCTGAAGTGTGTGGCTCCAAATACTAAAAAAAGAAGAACCCAGCACGACTGATTAAAAAAAAAGGGGGGGGGAATCTAAAACAGGCACTGATGCAATAAAAGCCTGAGATTACATGAGGTGCAAAAGTGATAAAGGGTCGAGAAAAACGAAAAAGGCTTTAAGAAATCACACACCGCTCCACAACGTGTTTCCTGCGGTGTGTTTTTAGATGTTGCTCATGACACTTGTGCAGCGTATGCAACCAAGTGACAGCTCCGTTTTGTATGAGCCGGCTTTTGTAAATGAATATGCAAATTCTAGATTTTTTATTCTAGCAAATGCTTGACAGCTGACGAGACATTTTGTCAGGTGGCAATAATGAGCCAGTGTTTTTCACAGAGGAAGAAGAGGAAGGAAGGAAGTATAGCGATGAGAATGTGAGGAGCTGAAGACGGAGATGGAGCACAAAAACATGTGAATTTGACAGTTAAATATAAGACTTTGAACATTAAAATAGCAGCAAACAACTAGTTAGACTAAGTGAAGTTATGTAGTGACAGAATATTGATTCATATTTGATCGGCACTGCCTTTTTACAGTTTGATCCACAATTCATGAGCAATGTGTTTTTCTTTCCGCCTTTAAGGAGCAAAGACTTACACATTTGTTGTTTATGTAACTTTGAACTTTTGATGCTGTCTGTTTTATGATGAGCTCATCTTTGTTCAGCAAAAGAGGCTTGGCCTGTAAGAAGAGTAAACCGAGTCTACTATTGGAAGAGTTTGCTTTGCTGGTGCAAAGTGGTATTAAATTAGGACACGCTAAAATATTTTATTGAACACATTTTAAGTGGAAAAAAAGGCCGTACAATAACAGGCTATTGATTCACAATTGATCTGCACTGCATTTGATGGTTTAGAGTTTGATCCAAGTTTCATGAGCAGCATGTCATAACATGAACATAACATTACTGAGCAAAGACTCAAGCACTTGTTTTCGTCTGAGATGCTGGTGCCCTTTAACTAAATCCCTTCATTAACTGCAAAAGTTTTTTGTTTTTGTTTTTGCTACTGTTGCAGTGACATTACATGAAGTCTGGCACACAGATTTGTCTCTTCAACATCTGTAGTTGTCAGCATGTCTTTCGTAGATCTCACTCTGCTGTAACACATTACAGACACAAGGGGGAAGCACCCGACAGACTGAAAACACTGAAGCATTTTGGCATTTTACATCATCATTTTGACACATGTATGGACCTGAGTGTTTGTAATATTACATATATTCATTAAAAATGTCAAATATCAAAATGAGAGACATGTTTCAATTGTGTTAACTTATCAAAGTATGTTTAAGTGGTTATTCTAAATAATACTTGAATTGTTTTAGGCATTATATTCACTGCTGCCAGTTCACTGCTGCTAGTGTCACAAATTAAGATGTTTCTCATGTGCAGCTGACACACAGAGAAATGAGATCATGAAAATTAAGTCTTAAATCAGGTTTACTGACCATCATAGGTGTCATTTGCAGCGAGCACAAGGACATTTTGATTAATAAATGAGAGCCTGTTGCCCCTTATTAACACCTAGAGTTGAAACTAGCTTCTGCTGCTGGTTCTGGTGCCAAATTATGACAAAATGGGCCTGATATATAGTACACAATACAAAAACTTCAGTTTGAAACATGTGCTGGAAAAGTGGTAATTATCTTTAGATAACAGTGTGATCAGCATATACAAAAAAGATAGTGACTAACAGTCCATTACTTCTTGCTACAAAGATTTCTAATATCTCCTCCTTTTATTGTGAAGTTTGGTTTGCTGTAAATTTGGCTACTGCACAGATGTGGGAAGTAACAAAGTACAAAACCTTCCTCACTGTACTGTAGTTTTTTCAGGTCTTTGAAAGATTTATTTTTCTGACAACGTTTTACTTTTACTCCCTACATTTTATCAAATATCTTTACTTAATTTTCTTAAAAAAAAAATATCTGTACTTAAAGATACTTAAAGAATCTGTGTACTTTGCCACTTCTGCTATCCATCCATCCATCCATCCATCCATCCATTATCTTCCACTTAATCCGGGGCCGGGTCGCGGGGGCAGCTGTCTGAGCAGGGACGCCCAGCCTTCCCTCTCCCCGGACACTTCCTCCAGCTCCTCCGGGAGGATCTCAAGGCGTTCCCAGGCCAGCCGGGTGACATAGTCACTCCAGCGTGTCCTGGGTCTTCCTCGGAGTCTCCTCCTCCCGGTGGGGCATGCCTGAAACACCTCCCGAGGGAGGCGTCCAGGGGGCATCCGATACAGATGCCCGAGCCACCTCAGCTGGCTCCTCTCGATGTGGAGGAGCAGCGGCTCTACTCCGAGCTCCTCCCGGGTGACGGAGCTCCTCACCCCACCCTAAGGGTGCGCCCCGCCACCCTGCGGAGGAAACTCATTTCGGCCGCTTGTATCCGGGATCTTATTCTTTCGGTCACA
>OMLP01000407.1:4431-15249 GCA_900302685.1 Spondyliosoma cantharus | reverse complement strand
ACACGCAGATCTAGACATTTTACAAAGACATGGCATGCACATACACACATGTACAAAGACACACACACACACACACACACACACCCTACCTTCCACAATCCAATCTTCCCTCATGAGCTCTTATCATGTACATACACACACAATTACAACTGCTTTATGTAATTGTCTGTTTCTCTGTGTATCATGTCTATTTTTTATTATCTCATAATATCAGTCCCTTCTTGTCGCACTATTTCACCATTAAATTATTTGTTTTTTTTAAGAAAAAAAAATAAAATGGCCAAAATATACACTTCAAAACAGAAACTATGACAAATTGGATTTAAATATTGTTGCAAATGCATATTAAGGAAACAAAGCGTTAGTAAAACCCTCGAGACGCAGATTATGTAGAAGTATATACGGAATGTATTGTATTGTAACAGCCCAATCCTGAAAATCACCCATATAATAACAGTATTATATTAAATACAGGTAAGTTAGCAGAGAAAGCTGTCTCTGCATAATAAACCAGAATCAGAATAGTATGTGGACATTAGTATATGGACATCCTGTGTCTCCCACCTCGCCCAGGAATTCACTCTCCTCCTCCTGGACTCTGGGCTGGTCCCACACTGTGATCTCTAGCATGCGTTCTCTGAAGTCCCGCCGGTGAACATGGGAATATAGAAAGGTCTGGTTCCACTTGGGCTCGGCACTCTTCTTCACCGTTTTAGTCCGCCGTTTACTCTTATCACTGGAACAAAGACATGAACACACAGAGTCAGATGTGCAGTGCATAGCATGTCTCTGAACAGGACAGTGTGGACTTTTAGGAGTTTACAGGGATCCACTGGTAGAATGAGCCCTTCATATCTACAGAGGGGGTGATTCCTCTCCTCCACCATGTAGGATCTCTTACACCCTTGGAAGGGCAGGGTGAGAGAAGGGGTATTCTGTTGTCCACAAGAATGGACGGTGCAAGGTTGATGGAAATGATCCAGTGAAGTTCCTCACTTCAGTTTAAACACTTTAAAAAACACTTAAATATTCCATTGATTATATTCCTTAGTGATGGTGTGGTGCGCTTTTGTGACCGATGAAACAAAAGAAAATGAATACAGTGCGCCTACCTCCTATCAGGCAGGAAGTACATCTTGACATAGGGGTTCCGAGGTCGTCCGTCTTGTCGAGTCGGTAGTTCTATGGCTTGAAGGACGTTGACGATCAACTGATGGCCCACTTTGTCGTACCACAGCTTCACCTGTGAAAAATGTGGGAGGACAGTTAGCCTGCATTCATATCTAAGTGTATCCATTCGCATGAAACACACAGCCCTGCCCAGATACTCACAGAGAGCTTTCCAGGCAGTACCAGAGGAAGTTCTCGGAGAGCCCCGGGGCTGGTAGGGGACATCACTGATATAGAGGGACGGTCCATCTTCTGCGACTCAAAGGAACTTGAGCCCGCTGTTGAAGAAAGAAACAGTGGTTGCTATAAACCATCGATCCAAGGCATCCATCTAAGAGCACAATGTACTGTATGCGTGTTAAGTGTATCTCTCTCCAGAAACAACTTCTACAAGCAGTATATCTTAAATAAAGCTGCTCACATAAACACTTACTAGACTCTAGAGGAGGGTGGGATGACTCTGGGATTCTTGGAATGTCCCTGTCGATTGTAAAAAGGGAGAAAGAGTTAATTCTTCAGCTTTAAATAAACAGATTATACATCAAGACACTCTCCATGTAACGACACTGTCAGGACTCTGGTGTGCATTCATCTTTAGAAAAAAATGAATGAGTAGATGTCATGTCAACCAACAGGTAAAAAGAAGAAGAGCAGGCAGTCAATCGAAAAACATATTGACATGATAAACATGGTGGGTAGTAGAGGAGACAGGGGAAACTGGATAAAGGGATTTTTCTCTTGGATCTCAGGATTTGAGGGAAGGCATGATGGGGAGGGGGTCTAGCCCTTGAATCAACACTACTTACTGATATGCTCTATACACTTTTCTCAAGAAGTTTTTGGACATAATTCGGTGGATAGAGCTTTTAGATAAAGGAAGGAGACATATCAAGAATTAATGGCCATCACTCAAGTACTTTAACCATAACTGTTGCATATTAATAACATTGATCTTACCCTATAGGTCTTGAAACAACTATTTCCACTTGAGGTTCAGACTTGGATTCAAGGATAATGTTGTAGACTTCTTTCTTAGTTGCTCCCGGCAATGACTTTCCGTTCCACTGCAGCACCTCGTCACCTGCAACCAAGATGGCCAACATGCACAACGATGATCCAGCCTGAGGTTCATTTTGCACTACATTTGATTTTAAACAGACAGGCACTAACAGAGAATGCTACATCTTAAAATCAATCTGAAATTTTAATTCTCGTCACTTCTGGAGCCAAATGACTAAAACTCTGCGTATGTTCAGGTGTAGAAATCTGTGTACATAAAAAAACAGGAAACATGCACACGCATGCTTTGCACAAATTAACAATACGTACGTTTGCTCCCCAGCGTCGTTTGTTCATCTAAATCATCCTGAAACTGTATGTATGTGCATGAGCCTATGCGCAAGCCAAGCGTAAGCCATGTGACCACCCCCACAATTTGCTATAAATGGCTAAAAACGCAGTTGGATATGTAAAGCAGTTGGAGAAGAAGCATCATTTTACTGTGAACTTGAAGTAATGGTTGATCAAATTTACAGATCAAGACGAGTATTATGTGGAGGCTTAAATTCTGGCGTCAGCAACAAAATGAAGCAAGTGGAATGGCACAGAGTTGACAGAGGCGGTGAACGCGGTGAGTTCTGAGCCACAGATTTTGGGGGAGTTACAGAAAAAAGTGGTCTGATTTCAAGTGAGTGGCCAAGAAGTGCATCTCATAAACAGGGATAGTGTGCAAGCTACTGGGGAAGGAGAGGGGATCCCTGCGCTCGCTCCACTTGATGAGTGGTCGCCATCATGGGCTGGAAAATCAGGACGGTCCCTGAAAAAAACTCCCTATCGCCTAAATTGTGTCCTCTAGCAACACCGAAGCAGCCATTTCATCATTTGGCACAGCCATTACACACAGCTACAGTCCTTATAAAGTGCTGTTTAAAGGACCTGATAACAGGGCACACCTGAAGAAAATCTTTATTTATATAGCGATCATGTAATGATTTGTTTATTTACATAAAGAGCATTATCATTATAAATGTCATAAAGCCCGTAAAGCTGGTAAAAAAGGCCCAAAACAACTCACGCATCACTGTGTAACCATAGTGAAGGTTTATTATAGTATGTAATCCTAACAAAATTTAGTAAAAGAAATTAAAAAAATCTAAATCAAAGCAGACTGAAAAGACTGCATGCATGGTGTTAAACATGTGTACCAGTTTGGAAATTCTCACTCTCTTTGGATTTTTGAGCACATGAAAGCTGGCTGTTATCAGTGGCTCACTACTGTCTGGAGACGTCAACACCGTGTTTAGCCTACAAACGTTGATACAAGATGCTTCTCCTCTTTTCAACAAGACCACGTTATGATAACTAACCCATCAAGCTGTTGAGCTTGTGTTACACTCAGCTAGAGGAAGCTAATAAAGCTGTAAATTGCTGTAAAAAGCTAATAAAGCTGTAAATTGCTAACTTCCTACTAGAAAAAAAAAACCCAACATTTGTATGTTTCTCCAGACCACAGATACATTGCATTTGTTTATTCCGTGGTCTCTAGTGATGCACGGGTCGTGTTTTTTTAGCACCCACACCCACACAATCCATTATGAGAGCCAACCCGTCCCACCCAACCCGTCACAATATGCGCTAATCAACAACCCGTACCAAGCTCGACCCGCAAAAAACATGATGCACCATATGAGCACTGGACTGATGAATGAGACAGAGAAGCAGACTGAGAGCAGCCGCTGCCCATGATGCTGATTCAGCTGCCAGGAGCAGAGGAGACCAACACAGAGCTGTCTGTCTCTACGCTTTTCCTCTTTGTCACCCGCTCTCAGAGGAGGGAGGATCTGAGCTAAACAAAGTAAATGAAACATTTAAAGAATAAACAAATTTCTCCAAACTTTGGTATTCATTGTTGAATAAAGAACACAAGTTTAAACTTCGAACATGAACTCAACGCCTTTTTCCCTCGCGCATGAACACAACATTTGTCACATCCTAGCGGTGAAGTGTTATAAAATAGTAGCCTGATGTACTGGGCTACTTTAGCCTGGTGTTTGGCTGCACTGTGCAAAAAAAGAATCGAGTTCACAGTCCAAGGATTTTAAATATTTCGAGGTGGTCCAGGTACAGCGGAACTGAAAATAATAAAGAGAGGAGAGGGTATGGGCAACAGTGAGTGGTGTAAATAAAAGTACAGATACCACTTATTTAGGGGAAAAACACATCTTGTTTTTGTATGTTTTTGCTGTATGTTATTAATAACTTATTATTAACAACTCTGAACACTGCTTTCTTAGTCACGGGCCCACCATCCTGCACCCGTGACCCACAGGTGCGTTCCCAGGTCGATCCATGGTCTGAGTGAATATTCCATTCTGATTGGCTGGAGGTTGTCAATTAACTCTTGATACATGGACACCACTGGAACTCTTCAAATAGTTCCAGTGAAACTGTCTTTTCTAAATGAGTGCACTGTAGCCCGTATCTAAAACGACTGGCAGGGGCACCAGACTGGCTGCAGACACCTCCAGTTAGAAATAAATGAAATTAAAATTTAAAAAAAAGTCACGATGCAAAATGTATTCCTTCAGTGCATCATCCTCTGAACACCTCAGGGTAGCGCTTGTAACACAAACTGCACAAAGTCAATTATAAAGTTGGTAACCTAAGTGTCAGCTGGATTAGCTGTCCATCATAAGTAATGGATAACTCATAAAAAGGTGAGTAAACCCGATGTTTGATTTAAGATCGCTGGGTAAGCTGACCATGTGCATTTACTCCCTACTACAGCCCTGCTGCACCGTCCCTCTGAACTTAATGTGTCAATGATCTTCCCACATCACCATTCGCTGTTCAACTCTCTACTTCAGGCTGCAGCCGGCCAGTCATTTGATAGCAAGTCTTGTTGTTTAGCATGCTGTGAAATTGTATTTACTGTCTGTCTACCATACTTTGAATCTTGCGAGCATAATGTTACCTTTCTGGCCGACTTGTTTATCTCCCGATTCTAAGTTGTATCCAAGGTACATCCTATTTACAGGAATAGTAAACAACATTTCCATTACATAAGTACCTTATGGGACTGTAATGATTGTTTCAGCTCTTAGTCATTTCTCTGGTGACCATGATATAAGTGGGTTAATGCTTCAGGGCTAATTCCTGATAATGGACACCTTGTCAGGCATTATCCCTTACACATTTTATACGTATAATATCAACAGTTCCAAAATATTTGTCATATCACATCCAATTTCGCGTGCGTCCATATGTATATGAGCTTGCTTTAATGTCAGGAAGAGGGAGGGAATCGTGTCGGCATGAGAACTTGGCTGCCAAGCAAAAAGATCACTTTTCAAGACAGCAGCTTTGTAAACGCAAAAAACCACTGGATGTTTTGAACGAGTCATTAACGAATGCTAATTTCCAGCCATGTTAGTGGAAACAACAGGTACAGTAGCTCTAATTACACTTTCCAGCCATGTTTGTGTGGCGACAGAACCAGGTGAGCTAAACGCAATCTTCTCCTAACCCTGGCCAATTGTTTTTGTGACTAAATCTAACTAAGCCCTGGCATCCTTACAAAATTACATTGAAAACTGCACACATTTGAATGCTTCAACGCTTTTCAACATCAGTGAGTCATCTGCAGCCTCGCACGTCCCACATTAAACAAAAGAGGGGTGTCTAGCTAACATTAGCAGTCTCTTTTTCAATGTGATGACCAGACTTTCAAAATTCACAGCAACAGGCAGTTCTATAGGTAATTTCGACTCTCCGTAGGTTACTGCACATGATTCAAATCATGACATGGACTAACAGATAGGACTAAGCAATGGTTAACAACATCAGTCCTCAGCTGGTCTACTACCTGTGCTTTTATGGTGTCCAGCCCTTCAGAGACATTGCTCCAGTATAGTTGGTAAACAGACCAGGATAAAGATACTTCAAAGTGCAGGCGGGGGATTTGAACCAATGACCTTCTGATTACTGGAGAACCCACTCTACCTCCTGAGCTATAGCTACCCAGCAAAAGTGCAATAATGGAAAGCAAAATATCCCCCCAGAGAACACAAACTTCAAGGATGTACTGAACAAACTGACCTCCTGGCAAAAACTAATTCCAATTTCAGTTTGACTTTAAAAATAGGCTTCTCAATTACACCATTATCACCCAAGGATAAAAGTACAGCAGCTCCTGCATTGAAACTGCATGTTGAATAGATCTGCACCTGCTCGTAGGTGTCCCACGACGTCTGCCAGGCTGCCTTTCTTGACTTTGGTGATAAAGGCCCCAAGTCTCCCTGTCTCTGTCATCTTCCCTCCTACCACCTGCAAACAGGGGGAACATAGAGAATGGATAGGCACAGAGATTCATGTTGGCAGACTCGGTGGGAATTTCATTAAAATCAGCACACGGGCATTGTTCAATGTGCTTGTGTCATTGAACATTCTTTATCTTTCGATGTTTGTTCCTCATTACAACATAGCTTCAACATTCTTTTCACATTATTTACAAGCCAGGTGTGATACAGGTCTGAGTGGGAATGAATCCTGCTTACCTTTAGGCCGAGGAGGGAGCCCGCCTCGCGGGGCATGGCCGACCTCTTGCTTAGCGTGATGCGTCCAATAAGGTGGTCACCCTCTTTGGATGGCTGCCAGGTAACCGGATGCTAAAAGGGCAGTTATGACAAGTCACGGAGGGCGAAGGAGGGTAGGAAAAAATGGATAAGGAAAGGAGGGGAGAGAAAGAAATGTAGAAGAGGAAAGGGTGTGATAATGTTACTGATTAGGCTTTAATAGGTTTATTCTACGCAATCGTATGAAAAGATTCCTGTGTGATTTTCAAAACGCATCTTAAAACCCATTTTTATTCTTTGGCTTTCAACCCAGCATGAGACTCTGTTCTTGTTTTAGTGTTTTATTGTTTTAACTTTGTTATTGTTTAATTGTTTGTTTTTTTATGTTTTATGTTCTATTTTCTCATGTATGTACATCACTTTGTCCCAGCTGTGGCTGTTTAAAGTGCTTTATAAATAAAGCTGAGTGAGAGTGAGAGAGTGAGTGAGTGATTTGTATTACTTAATGTTTTGTCGAGACTTACATGCCACACTGTAGGATCTAGAGAATGACAGTCCCAGTCACCTGCATGGAGAAAAAGAGAAAATAAGTTACATGACCTCTATCACTACCCTGGAGAAGTGTGTCTTTTACATATAGTACATGTATATCATAATGTATGACTTCAATTTCAGGAATGAAAGACTAGGTGAAAATATGTTTCAAATTAAACAAAAGAGAGATTTTAACATAGTTCAGGGACATGTTTTCCGGGCCACACTTTGTCAGACTGGTCACCTTCTTAAAGACAGTATGGGAATTCCCAAAGGAATCTGCCTTTACAGAGGAACTATGGGTGGGCCATCTCGGCCAAAAAAGAGAGCATTTCCATCCATCCACCCATGATCCATCAGTGCACCTTGCAGTTATGCACACAGGAAGAAAATAGCATCTTTCAGGACTTCGGGGGCTCCATAGGTACATGCATAGCATTCCAATTGCCAAAGTCCTTTTTTAGGAATAGGCCTCCTTGAAAGGCAATACTGTTTTGGATAATCAATAGAAGGAAACGAGCAAGAAATACATAAGGCATATTTAATAGTGGTACTGAGATAATCCAATACAGATGTCATGGGAGAACCAGAGCTAACAGAAATGAACTACATTCATAATCAAACTAATTTACTATGCACCAAGTCAGCCTCTCAGAAACTCCTGCCAGAGCCTGGCCAGGAACAAAGACAGCAGTGTCTGTCAGAGTACCCAGCTCTCATAAACACTGACAGATGGTCAGCTCAGGTAGAAGAACTAACTGGCCCAGCATCTGACCACAGCAGCCTGCAAGATCCATGGCTGCTTCTCCAGCACAGGAATGAAACAACAGCGAGATGACATCAGACTGGGATTTAAAAGACTTTGAAGAATCTCAGTTTCAAGGTAAGTGAGATGCTCTCGCCTGGTAGAGGGTGACAGGAGTGATTCAGTCGAAGCTTCTGGCAAAAGAAAGCAGGAAGGAAGCAAATAGAGCTTCAACATTATGTAAATGAAATACACAGCACATGCGTCACTTCTTGTCAAAGTCATTTCTTATTGAAAATTAAATGTAAAACTACTAAAGGTTACCAATAAGACCATGCGTGATAGAGATCAGAGAACCTGAAAAAGGTCTGAGTAGACATGACTACAGAGCTGCTAATCTGAAATCTGAAAGTCCACTGAGAATGTCTGAGTGGATAAATGCTGACTGCACACAGTTTAAACTGCTGAGGAGGCTCTGTGCAGGTATTAATGTAGTATTGTTCTTAATAAACAGGAAAACAGTGTGTGTGTGTGTGTGTGTGTGTGTGTGTGTGTGTGTGTGTGTGCGTGTGTGTGTGCGTGCGTGCATCTGTGTGTGTGTTTTAGCCAACTACTTTCACCAATTGCAGGCAGTAGAATGAACAAGCTTGAGAAATTCTCACCATCATACAATATACACAAAATGATCCTGTCGCATGATCTTGAACTCACTTACATTTTGTCTCCATGACACCGCAAACTATTTAAAAACATGTGCTGATTTGGTTTAATATTTTTGTGTATCTTTCTTTGTCATTTAACACAATGAACAAATCCAGTTCCAGTCATTTCAACCAGGTGTGGTGAGTTCAACCGGACTGGCTTGGCCAGATGCTAGCATGCTAGCTTCGAAAATACCAAAAATATCGAATCAAATCAAGATTAATAAACAAAGTCGCCATCGTGCACCATTACATCTGCTTCAGTGAGGGAGTAGAAAAAATAGGAAACAGTCCAATTCTAAAAGGAAGAGATACACCTATTCTGGAATATGCCAGGCTAAACAATATGTTGAAAATGTCCACAGACCGCACGTCCTCAAAAACACTTGTCAATATGTGCCCTTTTAAAAATCTAGGATCAGACCTGAGATTGTATAAATAATTACCTTACACCAGGGGTACTCAAATACAAATCTTAAAGGGCCACAAAGATTTCATTCATTTTCAGTCATTTCTCAATGACTCAAAGGTCCATGTATTGAGGTCGGTCAGGCCACATGCAATAATACTGTAATATTCAAAACAAAATGTCCTTTTCATTCAAAACAACAACAAAAATACAAACTGAAATAAAATGTCATTTCCATTTTGACATAAATTAAAATACAATACTTTTTGTTTGCCTTCAAACATTGTGTCCATCACTTCAGTCATGCATTATTTCTGCATCTGAGAATGACTTCTTGTGCTTACCTAAAATCCACACCACTCTAAGTGAGCACTCTGTTGCTTTCTGTTGTTGTGTCATAGATGTGACAAGAATCCTGCTTGCAGCTTGATATGATGATTTCAGTGCATTTATTTTTGTTGTTCTTTCCTCTGAATGTTGAGGAAATGTCTCTTCAAAATTCCTATGTTTCGTCTCATAATGCCATCTCAAATTGGAAATCTTCGTCACAGCTATAGTCTCCTGGCATTTAAAAACATGGGTCATTCTTCTTGAATTGCCGATTTTCACTGTCCACTTTTCTTTTAGCAGCGAAAATGTCAATATGCGAACTGCTCCAAAAACGAAAGTGAAATTTAAAAATTGCGCTGGCAGCAGTGAGTGACCCAGCTGTCTTTGTATCGTTGGCATGGAGACAAGTCCCGGTATACACGTGCTGACCAACCAAAACACATAGTGAAGGAATAACAGTTCGGGGGCCACAGATAGGAGGCCGCCTATTGAGGACCGCTGCCTTACAATGACCTTTAGGCTGAGGAATAGACTATATGTGAAACAGCTCTGCACTATTGTGAGATGGCCTATAGGCCATTTACTGAGACCAGCTGACTCATCCGCCAGGGGCAGAGAGACTCTCTGCTTTTAGTATTTATCACCCAGTGATATCATAGCCTCTCTGCTCTGCCACTGACATATTGTCTTGTCGCAGTATATTTTCCAGCTCATCACACTAGATGTGATGGACTGGATGGCTGGGTGGACTGGATGTGGTAGCACAGAGCAGGAAGTAAAAAGTTATTTTGTATTGTACTTGTTCCTTGGGTGGAAAATAAAGATTTACCGAGCACTGTTTGTATTGTTTAAGGTCTCGGGGAAGGCATATGGGGCCGGTTTGATTTTCAAAATGCTAACTACAAACATACTCGATGACCACAACAAGAGCTAGCAAACCCAATCTGTATAACCCCGTATCAGGTCCTGCTCATGTCCTGGTAACACACATGAATGGAGGAATTTAGCAACCCAACGGCAGACCTTCCCTTCCATTTCCAAAGCACCATGATCACAGTGGTGTTTTTCTTTACACCAAAAAAGTAACCTAATTAAATCACTCATTGTTTCCATTTTACTTCAAACACTGAGTCAAAGCTGACGTTTTTTTCAAGCCTCAGTCTATATATACGTATACACTTATATATCCTGCGGGATGCAGTTTATTGTGCAGATGGGGGAAACCACAATGTAAATGATGTTTGCACCAATCCTGCTAAGAGAATTCCCGGAACATGTAATCAGCTGTTTCCGCATGAAAATGACATAACAACTTCCTCTTATACATCATGTTTGTTTTGTGATGAGCGTGGGGGG
>OMLP01000401.1:1725-14259 GCA_900302685.1 Spondyliosoma cantharus | reverse complement strand
GAAAACTAAAAAACACAAAAAAAAAAAAAAAAAAAAAGCAAAATTGTTTTATTTGTAAGCTTTAAAAGCTCTTGCTCCTGCTCATCTGTAAATCCAGTAGACATGTAAAAATACAACCATACAATACATTAGATTCAAAAAGGTACCAAAAAGTACAGTAAAAATAACACTTCCATCACTGGAAATGTAAATGGACACAAAACAATATAAAATAAAAAGTGGAAAAGTGACATTTGCTTCCCCAGTTCCTCACTTGATCTGTACAAATGGAGCATGAGTCCAAATTTCTGCCAACTCCAAAGGAAAAGCCAGAGCCCATGTTCGCTGTGGTCAGACCATGGATCTCTTTTTCTTATTTACTTTAGACCTTAAGAGAAAAACACGGTGCTTAACGTTACTGAGAATAAACCAAATGTGGCATGCAGTTACACATAGACAGACAGGTGCATGAATGAGTTTGACAGGTCAGTGAATGGACACACACTTTGGGGGGAGGGGGGACGACCGCTAGCTATTACACACCTAGCACCCAGGTGAAAGGTGAAACGGTCCTTACTGTTCCTGTTCTCAACCACCACCAACTCAACCCTTATTGATCAAGTAGTGTTTGTAGAGATGCATCTTAAGATGGCTGACAGGTGGAATGAATCCATCTTTAATGATCACAGACCCCACAACACGGTCTACACTAACCCCACCACAATGCTTGAATGGATTTAGAGTAGATGGACATCTTTGGGGTCAAAAAGGCACCAATGGTTACAGCTATGTTCTCATACTACCACGGATGATGCAAAAATGCATACCTGCACTACGTGTGATCAGTATGGCTTGTAGCTATTCTGGTGGCCACGTCTTGGAGTTTTCCCATAGCTTGTATTGCCCTGGTCTGGAGGACAAGAGAAAAAGGGACTGAGTTCTTCTGTACAACAAGGAGGACCAAGAAAATAAAGTTTCTCTCATTTTTTTTTTTTTCTTTCCCTGGGGGCACTTATCGCTTACTGTAATCGTAGCCACCCCCATAGCCGTAATAACCAGCAGAGTAGTCATAGTTGCCGCCATAGCCGCCATATCCGTAGCCTTGCTGTCCGTAGCCGTAGTTCTGGTTGTATCCCTGGTTCCAGTAGTTGTTGTAACCTTGATTCCAGTTCTGGCCCTGGCCTAAAAACAACAGGTGATGCCTATGTCACAACTCTCCAGCACACACGACCCCAAGCTATCCCCCCCACATAAAATTAAATCTACCATTCAGTCTAGTTTAATGTAAAAAGAAAGTTGCTGGTATACATGCAAGAATGTGCTTACCCCCACGGCCCCTTCCCCGTCCGCCATATCCACGGGCACCATATTGCTGCTGCTGGTAGACCTCTTTGGGCTGGGCTATTTTAATTTCACACTGCAACACCACACGAGAGAACATTACATTGCAGCCGGACACGCCTTTGGCAAAATGCATGAAACTGGGTAACTCGCACCCAGTCACCTGTGTGCACTTGTGCTTTTTACCTTGCTTCCACCAACGTTGTGGTACTTCTTCTCCATGACCTTCTTGACAGGGGCCTCTTCTTTGTATGTGATAAATACGAATCCCCTCCTCTTTTCCGTCTTTGGATCTTGTGGAAGCTCAATGGTCTCAATCTGCGTGAAGGGAAATTAAACTTTAGAACAATCAACACCATAAGCATTAATTTACATAATAAACTGTAAAATAAATGCATGAAATTACCTCGCCAAAAGTCCCGAAGTACTCCTGGATGACTTCCTTAGAGGTGTCAGGGTTAAGGCCTCCAACAAAGATTTTCTTGACTGGATCCTTCTTCATAGCCATGGCCTTCTTCGGGTCGATCACTCTGCCATCGAGTTTGTGCTCCTTCTGTTCCAGAACCTTTTAGAACAAAACAGAAAAAACATTGAAGTTTGCCTGTCTTGTACACAGAGTTCCTGAAGTTCTTGAATAATCACTTCACCGCTCACCTTGTCCACGCTGACTGCATCTTTGAAGAGAATGAAGCCGAAGCCTCTTGACCGGCCCGTCTGCTGGTCCATCTTGATGGTGCAGTCTGTCACCTCACCAAATTTTGAGAAGTAATCCTTAAGGTCCTTCTTGCTGGTGTCCCAGCTGAGACCACCAACAAACATTTTCCTGAGGGCAGAAAGAGGGAAAGGGCCATGTTTAGCTTTAAAGGCGGCACCACTACTTCAACTTTATATATGGCTATAGGGTGGGGGTGGTGTCGGGCAGGAGGGGGGTGTAAATGTACACACTGTTCCAGAACATCTGTTAACCCCAGTGACGTGTGGGGGCAGGCTACAGTTGCTATGCTTACAGGTTATTTTACATACATTAAATCAATCTGGTGAAAATCACCACGATGCGACGAAAGCAAGCTTCTCGTATCCACAGTCTCATAAGCCATTACATGTTAGATTTGATCCCTGCTCGGCGCCCATCCCCCCTCCGCTCTACATATGGCGCCAACAAAGGCCGGCGGAACAAAGAAACACGGCAAACCACGAGTGCGTATTTTAATTGTCGCTTCCACAGATGATTCACATTCGTGCGTTTTAAACTCACCCTGCATCCTCCTCGCTTTTGCTGGCGTCGATCTGGCCGCCCTCCGTGCCGCCGTTTTGCGAATTGTCGTCCGCGCAGGGCCCTTCCTCCTCTCCGCAGTCATTCCCGGCGCTCTCGTCGATCTCCGCTTCGGTGTTGTCGGCTCCGTTAAAATCGTCGTCGACTTCGTGGCCGTTTTCCGATGTTTCCATATACTGCTGCTCTGTCTCAGACATTTTTAACTAATTTACCTAAGACCCAAAAGAAGAGGAAAATCAAGTTAAAAAGTATCGATGGTTACATAATCCGTCATGCCTTGCACGCCTCGCCATTTACACGGTGCCAAAGCATGCATTTCCCACCATTTTGGCCGGCACAATGGCGTTCCATACATTCACACAGGAACGTTATTTGTCTCCGAGTGCCAGTAAGACCACTAAAGGTTACGTTGACCCACAACACAATAATGGCCCCAAATTAGTAGGTGCGTCTCTGCTGGAGCCAAAGATTAGAAAATACGTACCCATCTGTACTATACAGATAACACAAGCCTGGACTGTACAACTCAAATTCGCAGTTACGTAATGCAGAGGCCGTGCGAGACGCACTGTTGGCTCGAATTCTCTCGTAATAACGGATGTTTCGTCTACATCTACCAGAAAATTACCGAAAAGAGGTCGCCAGTCAGAGTACTTACGTGACAATACAATGAAAAAAACCAACACTAAGGAAGAACGAAAACCTGCTTACTGGTCACACAACCGGAGAGCTCTCTTCAAGATGGATTCTCCCACACGACGACAACTCGTGGTTGGTTTTCTAGAACCGGCAGAAAAAAACGACATTTCTGCGGAGAAGCCATCTGATTGGACGATTACTGCTGCCACTCATTGTGCCGACCAATCACGTACGCATCGCTCTCATTTCACAGAAGATGTTCACACCCTCTGACTCACAGGAAGGAAAGAACTCTGAACCCTTTTCGTTAATGAAAAGATTCACTGTTCGCTAAATTCAACCACGTCGATTGGCACCGGGAGCATGAGATGAATAAGTCTTGTTGTGTTGAATAATGTAATGAAAGGGTAGCTCTTAAAACAAATTTGCACCGGCATTCACTCGAGTCTGACAAAACTGTCGTCGGATGCAACAGTCCAGAGCCATTAAAATGAACGGGCAGCATGTGTAAAATATCCAAAATATACACCTCGGTATCTTAATTTGAACATTAATGGTGGATACACGCATAAAGAGCTGTCTTCAGGCCCTTACGTGTACATGGACATTTATTTCAATGACAAGTTTAAAGAGAAATACTGGACATGAGTTGGACAAAATAACAAACCATGAAAGAATGAAATAAAAGAAATAAATACAGTAGATTTGCAATAAGCACTATCTTGTTAGGTTTATGTAGGCCTACAGCTTTTATTTAGACATTCAGAGAGGTGTTGATTCATGTCTGCTGTAATTAATGAGACATGCATTGCAGGATGGTACTGCAATGCACTGTGAGGTACTGCTGTATAAGGACAGTTCGCCATGCTTTGTTCTGACTGTTAAAAGAAAATTGTCTTAGCTTATCTTACATAAATGTACTTTTTGCTAGCCAGGCACAGGGGTCATGTTCTATACATTGAGTTAAGAGCCACATATAATACATATACATTTCGAATCCTAGTTACACTGCAAGACATATAAACTATAGTCAGATTGCCTTTAGAGACTGACATAAGCATCCACCCACATCTTACTCATTAGAATACATCTTTTTCTATAATTTGTTGTCATTTCTTTTGGGAAAAAATCCCATTATACTACTGCTGCCTGGTCATTTAGAGTATTTTCCCTCATTATCCATCTGTTAGCTATCATGCAAACTGCAGTATAGCAGCCTGAATCAAATGCTGGTCGTTTGACCTACTGAAACTTGAAAATTCAGTAACATATTTGTTAGACAGTCATATGGACATGCATGTCCTTTACTAGCTGGAGTACTGAACTAATGACACATTTTGTATTTTTAGACCATTTCCAGAGGAGCAACGAGAGATGAAGCTGGTCAAAGCAGGTGGACCAGATCAAGGTATTGTCTTAGCTCAACTTGGGTCATACAGCTCACCAGATTATTCCAGTGCAGTCATGCTCAAATGCAAACCTTTTAACCCACTGGCTGATTTAGTCACAACCTTTAGTGTCAAAAAAGAACAAATGTCTTATAATTTGAGCAACTTCAGCAGGAAGCAATCCAAACAAATGATTAGTGCGAAGAAGACATTTTTATTTTATCATAGTAAAGAGAATGTTTTTGTCTTCTAAAAATAACGTCTGAAACTACTTATTCCTTCATCCTTTCCATGTTGTCATTCTACTCCTTCCACGATGGGCCCATCGTATATTTGAGGCATGTTTGGATTGTTTTTGATCAGCCAGTCAGCCAGCCAAATCTAGTGAAAACAAAAGTGTAGGGTAATGGATTGAGATGTTTCAGGGACCAAAGCTCAGCTCCATCAAACAAACATTTACCGTAATATTCAAAAACAGTAAATAATTGTCCAAAACAAATAAATCTGACCACCTGTTTATCTTCAAATATTAAACACTGAATGCTTACACAGGGATTGCGAGGCTTGTGCTTGCAGAGCTCAATGAGTCCTTGTAGGAGGGTTGGGTTCACATACCGGCTCAGGTATTCTTCGGTTGCTTCTCTTGAGGGAAAGGGCTCGATTACAGCTACAGAGAGAAAGCATGTGGGGATGCATGATCGTGAGTGTTTAATAATGCGTTTCTTTACTAACAACAGCATGTGTGAATATGTGTAGTACTTACTATTTGGGAACATGAATTTGATCTCCCTTTCAGCTGCATGAAATGAGTCGCTGCCATGGAGTGCGTTTTTCAGGTCAGAGGTGCCATATTTTGCTCTGAGGCTGGGCGAAAAAATACACCACCTTCATAAATATGTCTTGCAGGGTGGTTATCATTAGAAAAAAACAATCAATCACTACACTAATTCACATGGATTATGTACTGTACATGCAAATATTTGTATTCAAACTTGTGCAATGTTATTATATTATTATTATTATCATCAGGGTACTTAATCAAAACAACATAGAGAATGTACTTGAACAGCATGTTTGACCCAAACATTGACATTTTGTCTAGCATAATTTCAATCACACAACATTTTTATCTGAATCTGTCTGACCAAAGGATCGATGTCAATATAGCACAGAAATATTGAATATTGTAACTCTCCTTTATCTCTAAGCAGACATTTAATGTGATTCCATGGTTCGATTTCAGATTGCAGGCCACGTTTTCATGAGCCACAATCAGTCAAATTGCTCACCAGTGTAAAGGACAAAAACACATGTGCCTAAGAGAAATCAGACAACAAAACAAAATCCTGAATCAACACTTCAGAAGTTAACAGACTGACCACTCTGGATGAGTCTCTCTGGCCTTGATGCTGTTGACGGGCCCTATGAGGGACTTCCAGTGGCTGATGGCATTGTCGCGGGCCAGAGTGATGGCAATGATGGGGCCAGAACTCATGAAGGCAGTCAAGCTGGGAAAGAAGAGCTTTCCATACTGGTCTGCGTAGAAGTCACTGCACTGCTCTGGACTTAGTTGCACCCTCCGCTTCTATCGCAAGAATTAAGTATTGGACACTTCAGTGAAATGTGAATTGATGCTTGATTTTATGATAAATAATTGACACAAGATTAAGGTTATGGTTTGACAAAAACTTAAGATCAATCTTCCTAGACGTCTCTTTTTATTTATTTTTTTTCATAAAAATTTCGATAGATCCTTGAACTGCTGACGGATATGTAAGCGTTTGTGCTGAGAAGCACACTGTCAGCGCTCCCTGCTGGACAAACTATATTCTGGTGAAACTTTGTCCATCACCTGAAAAAATATCCTGTATTCCCGTACTGCAAATTCTTACATATCAACCAACAACCTATGCATATAAGGAAATATCTGTAATACATCAGATGTGCTGATGTATCAGTCCAACACTACACAATTGGAGAAACCCCTTATTTGTTTTTGTAGCAGTATTTTATAATGAACATTAAAAATAGCAGTTGCTATTATCTCAAATATCACGAGTTGGTTTAACTCCTGTCCTTACCCGATACAGAAGCCTTAAGAAGTTAAGCTAGCACATCCTGTGATTTAGGCTACATTCGTTCCTATCACTGCGCCCATTGCTGTATATTCCAGGCTTAAACCAACCTGCAGGAAGATGAAGCCCGATTTCATGATAACGTCCTCGATCTCCTCAGCTTTGTGGATGGCATCTGGTTTTATAAGAGCAAGAGTTCTTTCCACATAAATACGAGAATGTGTAGTTTGGTCCATCTGGTCCTGTATGCTACACGAGCATCTGTAGCTAATTGATATCTTCGGCCAGTCCTTTCAAATATAACACGAACGTTAAGTATTATTTAAACATTGTTAACAGCGGAATTATGTACACGATTCTACTCAACTGTTTTATATCTAGTTTTGGTTGTAGTAGAAGGCAAAAGAGCGGCGATTGTACTCGTTAACCTACTGCCCGATTTTTTAGTGTTTAGGTTGCTAGGATACCGCTCCATGACTACGGCAAGCCAAGCAGGTCAATCATAATGTAATGAAACGTGTGTAAATGTAATGTAAAACTCTCCGAGCTCAACCCATAGCATCAGCTATTGATTTTTTCGTTCATCTAAACATTTGCCTTCTCGATCAAAAAGTTGATCATTTAATCATCCCGAGCTGTAGATTTGATGCAAATTTAAAACATTTTATTTACTTTTAAAAAAAGGGGACGAAAGGACACCAAAATATGTATTCTCAAAATTAGTTGGGGGTACGGGCGCATTTAGGTGTACATGGATATGTAATAAGTCAAATAAAATGTGTGGCATAATTTTTGGGGACCAAAAATAGCCACTTAATAAAAATGCAGATGTCACAGAATAAATAATGTGAAACACCACAATATCTCTAATTGAGTAGTGCATGTTCTTATGAAAGTTTTGCATAAGCTTTTTCCTCTACTGACATTTAACAATTTGTGTGAATAACAGTTCAAAAAGGAAAAAAAAGGGTCTTACTTTTATTTAACACCTTATATGTATCATAATTCATATCAGTATTGAAACCAAAACAACATACATGTTCTTTTCAAAAAGTCTTTTATTTAAAGTTTCTTTGTGGACAAGCTCTTATCGAGTTCCAATGGTGACTTGCCACACTCTGATCAGGTTGTCAGTGTAGCCAGCAAACAGGGTCTGTAAATAAAGAGGGATAGATGATTACACATATTCAGTTTATTTTTAGTACTCTATAGTCAGGCCATAAATATTTGTGTTCTTAGTGCCCCTCATATTTGCAGGACTGTCACCAGTGGACATCAGAAGTTAAAGTGAATGGGTATAATCACTGGGGTTACAACACTTCCACCTACTAACAGGATAGCCAGACGTGCACTGAAAGGCCCTACAAATCTGACTGCGTTTTACCTGTCCATCAGCAGACCATGCCAGGGAAGTGCACTGTGGGGGCTCGGCCTTGCTGTTTGTGCTGATCACTTCCTGTCTCAGCTCATCCACAATGATCTTGCCCTCCAGATCCTAAACAGAAAACACCAATGGCAGTGCAATCAGTAACTTCTCAGAAGCACATCAAGGATAGAAGTTAATGTGGCCAAAATTACATAATGGACAAATGGGTCTAGATAAGAGCTCAGAAACAGCCTCTGTTATCATCAAAGAATACAGTTAACATTTGAAGTTTCATCATTGCCCATAGCATGTTACCTTTAGTGCACCATATACAGATCATGATATAAAGGATGTAGTATTTTACCCAAATCTTGATACTGGGGCCAGTGGCGGCACACAGCCAGTAACGGTTGGGGCTGAAGCAGAGCGCATTGATGGTGTCACCACTGTCCAGGGTGTAGAGGTGCTTGCCCTCATTCAGGTCCCACAGCATGGCCTGTCCATCCTGGATGAAAAGGGGAAAACCATATTTATAAATAGTTGATTTCCAAGGTATTCACATGATGCAAAAGAACTGAAGACCAGAGTGTGTTGCATATTTATTTGAACAAATCTTCCACATTAATACAATGACTTCATTAAATGCAGGTTAGACTCAGAAACAGCCTCTTTTGTCATCAATGTTAAACAGATGCTTTGTTAAGTTTCCATCATTGGTAAAACCTGCAAGCTGGACTTAAATGCCTCATTTGAGTTCAGAATGGGTCAGGAGATCAACAATCAATCTGTTGGAACAATAATCAAAATTAAGTTTGTTTCGTACCCTTCCACCAGATGCACACAGGGAGCCATCAGGAGAGACGGTCACCGTGTTCAGGAAGCCGGCGTGACCAATGTGGTTTGTCTTCAGCTTGCAGTTAGCCAGGTTCCACACCTAGAAGCAAAGAACAGGAAGACTATAGGTCAGGACACTACACTAGTATGAGGACCATAAAAATCTATATGGGTTGAGCCCTCATGAACACAAAAAATGTCATCAGTGAGGAGGTCAAGTAATACATGCCGATTTTTGAAATCATTGGGCACACAAACCGCTTAGACTTGCTGCTCAAGATTCATTAATGTCATTTTTTTATGTTAACAGCTGACAACATACCTTGACCATCTTGTCCCAGCCGCAGGAGACAATGATGGGGTTGCTGCTGTTGGGGGAGAAGCGCACACAAGACGCCCACTCAGAATGACCCTCATCCTGCAATTTGAAGATGAACATGTATATGTTATCAATGTATAATATCTGGTAACCCAAAACAATTTATTTATTTGTAATGGCTGATCTCCAACCAGACAAGGTGAGGAAAAAAATATTTTGTTTGGCTGCTTATTAGCTACATCAAACCTGAATTACAGGTTAACCAAACCAAGGTTTGCATTGTTGGTTGATGCTGATACTAAGGCATGGCGTTGTAGGAAACTAGTGTTATAAAGGTAGTTTCCACTGATGACGGTGAGCCATGTGTTCTTTTTTGGCATAGACTTGGAACTGTATTTTAAATCTTGTTTTTTTTTTTAAAAGGGCAGTAGTAGAGATTGGCACCATCAACTTCTAATTTAAAGCAAGTGCAAGGTCATTATTCAGTTTTTCCAATACACTAGAATATAGTTTCTGACCGAAAGACTTTGCTCTACTCACAAGACAACACAGGTTGGCAGCTCACCTGGATGGTGTACTTGCAGACTCCAAGAGTGTTCCACAGCTTGATGGTCTTGTCCCGGGAGCCAGACACAATCTGGCGGTTATCAGCGGAGAAAGCAACGCTCAAAACATCCTTACTGTGTCCAACAAATCGCCGGGTGGTGAGGCCACTGGAGAAACATCACAACATACATTTGAGATGATCAAAATGATTACATATCTGAAGACACCCAAGCACAAGCATGTCTAATATTGCTACAGCTACAACTTGTAGGACACATTCCAAAACATTTCAATGCTTCATTGCCAATTTTCTGTCTTAATGCAACAAAAAATTAGCACTGCAGAATAAACAGGTTCAGGGTTAAAAACTATTCAAAAATTGAGAATGGGCATCATCCTTCACATATAAATATGCCACCCGAACATTACAATAGTTTATGATATAGTAATGAATAGAGCTGTGGATCCATGGTGCAGTATGAATGGATGCAAGATTTGGCTGACCACATGCACCATTTACTAGCATGCAACTTCACAGCACACATTCTATTTTTGTATAGCTGAAAGTAAGATCTGAACTGCAAGGCTATGAAATGTGACTCATTTAAACTTACTTGGGGTAAGCAAGAAATACAAGTTGGCTATGATTTTGCAGAAACATGAAAAATGAGGCATGTTATGCGACTTCCATGGGATGAGGTAGGTGATGTATGCATGATTGGTTTTGCTTTATGGAAGTTTGTATGGCTATTATACAAATTTAAAAGCATGGGGGAGTGTAGATGTACTTCTTGTGCCCTCTAATCAGTTAAAAATATATTATAATATATATAATAATATTTTGTAATTTTTTTTATTTTTAGACAAATCTTAATGTTTGAGTATTCATGGGTCTAACCTAATTGCATTTACACACTGGTAAATCACAACTGCTTGATAAAACACCGTTTTGTAACAATATCCAAGATGTGCATAATTAAAGTTTGTTATTAATGAGACTAATATTTAAGTTTATTCAGCCATACTGCCAAACCCTGATGCAAATCATGTACATTGCTTTATATGCGAGATCTGTCCAGTTGCAACAAAGTCAAATCAAGTATCTGGTGACCAAACCTAGGATGGGTATGTATAATTTTACATTTTTTTATATACTATTAAAGATTTGACCTATGGTTAGTATGGAGAAAGGCTTGACACAGACCAGATGTAGCTTTGCTCTGAGAATCACAATTGATTTCAAGATGACCTCAATTCAGAGTTCTAAAGTTTAACAAACCAACTCAAACCCAGTTCGCTTGTTATAAAAGGCAATATTTGTTTCCTGCAATAGATCTCCCTGGTCCAATTCATGGAAGCACTGAAAGCTCTTTCATACCAAACGTGTACCTTGGTTCCACATGGACACAAACCACCTACAGTAAGCATGTAGATGACTTACTCTACCCTTACTACCCTGATCCCCGAAAAATATGACCAGTACTGACGAGATTACTTCTCCCTGCACTTACGTGGTGAGGTCCCACAGGCGGAGGGTATGGTCCCAGGCACCAGACAGGGCAAACTGTCCATCTGAGGAGATGACAACATCACTCACAAAGTGAGAGTGGCCCTTCAAGGCGCGCTGGGGGATGCCATAGTTGGTTTCATCACGGGTCAGCTTCCACATGATGATAGACTTGTCTGAAAAACGAACATACAGAGTATTACTCAACTCCATGTATTTAGATTTCATTCAGGGTGGAGCAGACACATTGGACATTAGCATTTAAAGCTAGCACTGTGTGAGGGCATTTCAAAAGGCAAGCTGTCAGACATTTCGTGAACACTCAGCAGATTAAATCTTTCAAGGTTTAGAGTGGATTGTTGCATTGCCCACACCTTTGTAACTACACTTGCGTTTCCCCCTGTGTGTGTTAATACACGTGTCTCACAGGCAATATGACTATCTGTGGCCGAATTACACATGACGACACACAGCCTTAGCTAGCGTGGCTAACCGGCGTCTTTCTGCTCAGACGTGCGCCGAGCAGCTTGTGTCTGTAAAATTTGTGAAACATGTACTTAGATCGTGGCTGTCACATGCTACATATGCACATTTTACACCAGTCACTCATACACACACACACCACAAAGTTCCTCTTACGTTGTAACAGCACGCCGACTAGCTTACTAGAGCTACCGCAGCCATGTTGGCAGAGCCGGCGGGGGAAACCTCACCTCGGGACGCCGACAGAATCATGTCGGGATATTGGGGCGTAGTGGCGATCTGGGTGACCCATCCATTGTGCCCCTTAAGGGTCCCCCTCACTGTCATCTGCTCGGTCATTTTGGCGAGGTTCGATGGTGCCTTTTACAAGGATGGATTCGGATTTTTCAGAGTACCTGAAAAACCTAGGTCCTCATTGCATCTAGGCACAGAGGAAAAGGAAGTGAAGACCCGGATGCTAAAACTATGAGGGGGTGAGCAGCCGGCAGAGGATTCTGGGAAATGTGGACTTTACCGTACTATACTGGTGATATGATTGCTGAACAGGAGAACTGATGCAGTCATTATGAAAACTACGCCGTCAACATTCGAAGTAATATTCATACATATATATATATATACACACACACAGACATATACACTGAACAAAAATATAAACGCAACGCTTTTGTTTTTGCTCCCATTTTTCATGAGCTGAACTCAAAGATCTAAAACTTTTTCTATATACACCAAAGAGCCATTTCTCTCAAATATTGTTCACAAATCTGTCTGCACTTCTCCTTTG
>OMLP01000398.1:3901-13948 GCA_900302685.1 Spondyliosoma cantharus | reverse complement strand
GCGGCGCAGTACAGTTTAATGGGGGGGTGGCCGCCGATTGTGACAGCTCAGATTCACATGGGTATGGGGGGCATAGTTTGGGGATGATGTCATGCAAAGGCAACCTGGGGGCTTGGGAAGTAAGAGGGAGGGGGGAAGCTGAGCTTGAGCCACAGGGGCCACTCAAAGTTAACATCGCTGCCTGCATCTGGGCCAAATCCTTTTCTTCTGGCCCAGGAGAGGCTTTCCTGAACGCCAAGCCCTCCACCACTCCTCCCACCACCTCGTTCACAAATCAGGGCTTGCTTTAAAGCTAACCCCTTTGCTAACTGACTAGCTAACTGCCTTTTCTTTCCAGTCTAACTGCCTATTCATCCACAGCCCACTATGAATAATATAGCTGGATAACACGGAGCTGTGTGGCACAGCTCCTCTGCTTGTGAAAAGATTTGTCTTTTTTAATCAGCTTTTAATTTGTGTCAGCAATATTCCAGTTTGTAAACCTTGATTTTAAAAAGGTTTTACACTACATAGTCAATTTTAAAGCACCTGATCAGTTGCTGACTTTTTTCTGATTTCATTTAAAACGTAAATATTTTCAGTGGAGCAAAAAGTGTTTGCAACTTGCGCATTTCTTTACTGCAACTTCCTGTTCCTCCTCTCATATGAAAACATCCTCTTATCATTCTTTTATTGCTTTTATTCGTTTAATTTTTATTGTAAAAACTGAAAAAAAGTGATCTTCTTTAAAAAGAAATTGAGGGAACCGATTATCTCAACATTTTCAAGTTAAGCAGAGCAATAATTTTAAGTTGAATTTAATACTCTACTTTACTTGGTAATGATGAGGTAATCTGTTTTCTGACTTTTTTAAAAGTGAAATCAAAATGTGCGGTCTATTTGATTTTGCCCTTTTTAAATTGCTTTTATTACTTTCATTTGATTTATTGATATTGACAGTTTGTGTTTTAATTTCTCCTTATAGTCCAGGCTTCCTTTGGTACTGTGGAGTGTTTATGATGTCATTCGGCCACTAAAGGTACTCTGTGGAGATTTTGTTTATGTATTGTTTACCTCTGCATGCGTAAGCACATCTTATGCTAGGAGCACATAAAGCACATTTCTATTGACTACAGAGGGCGGTAATGCATTTCAACAGTTTGCAGAAGTAAAGAGCCGTAAGAAGCAGCAATGTAACAACACGAGATAACAAAAACAGTCTTGTTTTTCTAATATTTTGGGTTTCAATGCAGTACACAAGTTTGTACATCTTAATCAATTGTAAATCAACTTAAATTAAATGTCTTAAAAGGTACCTTTAAATGTCTTTTCAGGATAGTTTAGCAAAAAAGAAAAGTAAATATTGTAGCCAATATTAAACAGAATGATTCGAGGCAAGGAGGCAAGAAGGAATAAAATAATAAGATCTGAAAGTGAAGGAGGTATATGAGGATAAAAGTACAAGGATAAAGATAATTTGGAGAGACCTGAGGAATGTGTTTTCATAATCAGGTTCAGAGAAAAGACTCAAAGAAGGATGAAGAAAGACAACTCGTTTGTGTTAACAACAACTTAAGTAGGGGAGATAAAGTATGCAAAGGGTCTAGATGATGGCAACCTATTAGTGAGCTGCACAAATGAGGAACAACATGAGGGTGCACTTAAACTAAAAGAGACAGCGGAACTTAAGGTGTCAGGCGGGGAGGATGGGAGCACAAAAAGGTGGTGAATGTGACGGAATGATCATGAAGGGGACCAATGAGCGTAAGTATGAAGGACCTCAGGAAGAATCTTAAAGATACATGATGAATGCACAAAGACAAAGAGTAAAATGATTATTCTTGGCCAACGTTCAAGAACTCAAGCATTATGTTAAAGTTATGGCTATTTAACCAGATGTATTATGTATTCAGGAAACATGGCATAAACCAAGTTTAAATTTTGTGTTGCATCAATCACAAGAATAGCAAATCAGGCAGGGAAGGTACAATTTCTGCTGGGTTGAGGGGGAATGAGAGGGTGGATGAGCTGGCAGAGAAGGCTTTAAAAGAAAGCAGATGTAGAAATGCAAATCAGCATTAGGAAAGCAGAGGTTAAAAGTTTAATCTGGGAGAAGTCAACCAAATGTGGCAAGAAAGGTGGCATAGATCGCATTCACACGGCGGCCATTTCCCTCTGACATCATGCATGGGTGGGAAACTCAAATGTTGTAATGCTGTTTTACAGGATACAAGTCCTATGAATGTAGAAAATCTGACAAATTAAAATAACAATGGGGAGTGGAAAGTTCAGATGAGGATGAGACCATATTTCAATGTAAAACAACATGTTTGAATCGTTAGCACTCAACCACTTCCTTGCTTGTGTTCCCCCTTGAAACACGTCACAGGATATGACAGGAAAGGCTACAAATAAGTGTTAAATATCTTTTTAGAGAATTAATGTAGTTTGTAAGTTGATTTTGTAACTATCACATCATGAGGTACAAAGTGGCTTAGCATGCCAACTTCAATAGATATCTCTAAAACATGTCAATGACATATGGCCAGAACTATTTCTAATTTTAACATTTTAAGGTTTTAAACTAAAATTCTCACATATTGCACATTTAAATTGTAATTTCCTATCGAAATTAGTGTGTTGGTAGTTCAGCAAAATTCTAAACATGTAATAAAGTCCCTAAATACAGTTTTTGATAAAAGGTTGATTTAGACAACTTTCAGGAAAAAGTGAGAATATGTTGCTAATTTTGCTGTGGTGGTTTCAATAAATGTCACTAAAGATGAATGTAACTTCCAAGAGCAGTCACTCGCTGAACTTTTAGTTTAAAGTTTTTTTTCAAGTTGGTAAAAAGAATAAATAAACTGTATTTGAATAGTCTTTATCACATGTAACATTAAACACAATAGTACTGTTTTAAAGTGCGAAATTCTGCTTCTCCATCATGATCCCTCGCCTGTAACTGACTGGAACCAGACACCAGTATGAGCTGGTTCAGATGCTGCATGTTTATGCTATATGCTGGCATGCTGTCCTGTCCATGCGTCTCCTGGGACGTGAACCCCTCACCCCACCCCCTCCTGGGGGACTAATTTGAGGGGAGGGACGATGTGTTTTGTTGCTTGTCAGAAGCAATCACTCCCAGCCCATTACATTTACAGCAGCACGTTGTGCTCTCACTGCCAGTAACGCGTCGAGCCCTAAGAGGGGGGAAGGTATGTGGCTCTGACAGAAATCATAAATGAACTCATGAGGGATGTAAAGTGTTTACAAACATCTTAAATGTTTACAAACATCCGTGAAAGAGATCCAAAACAGTCAAAATGCAAATGTTGCACGGTGGCTCATTTGGACCAGAACACATTTGTTTTAAGATAAAGTTGCTTTTGTGTGCTTTTCCCTCACAAGATGTAAGATTAAAGTGAATAACAACTTTATTTAGAGTGGCCTGTGCCGCCCCCACCCCTCTCTTGTCCTCTGTCCCAGCCCACCCGTCTTCTCCCTGTTCTGTTTGGGCACTGGAGGTTGTCAGTCGGGGTTTATGTCCAGTTCACTGGAGCTGAAAGAAGTCAGTTTCATGTCTTGTTATGGAACAAGACGTCTCTGCCTCTCAGGAGTGATGAGAAGTGGTCTGGGTGAGGAGGGTGAGCTGGGAGCAGGACCGTCCCCTGGAGGCGACCAGCAGTGAGGAAGTCAAAGCGGCTTTTGTGTCGCTGCTGTCGGCTGCGTGTTTGGTAATTATCCCCCCTCAATATGAGCACAGACTGGGCTTTCCAGGAGAGATCCCAACCCAACCGGCCCACGGAAGAGTGCACAACACACCGTCAACAAAGATTAACTTCTCACAGCGCTGCAGAGATGCCTGATTGGGGGAGACACAGCAAATACATGAAACCCTCTCGTGTGCGACGATGAGCAGATCTGCACAGTCAGACTGTCTCAGCTGTTGCAGGGCTCAGATAGTAACACCTGTAGATCAGAGAGGTCGTCCTTCCATTCAGGTCCTTTAGTAAGGTGAAAATACTGATACCACAATGTAAAACTAATGCAAGTAAACATGCTGCATTCAAAATCAAAGCCTACTTCAGTATCAGTACTTATTCTGCAAAATATGGAGAAAACATGTCACATTTTGTTACTTAAGATATTATCAGATTGTTAACGATGCTTCAATGTTACATGTTTAATTGTTTGCTGAGGTGAAGTTTTTACAGCTTCGTCAGTTTAGTCCAGTAAATTTCAACACAGACCCCCTCTAAGGGGACACAAACTAAATTTGAAGGGGTATGAGATGATTGTTGGAGTTGGAAAGAAAAAATAAGTTTTGAGGACACACATTTTTTTTCAGCTTTAAGTATCACCTCTTTGAGACTTTAAGCAATCTGAGAAGTGTAGGGTAAATCTGTCTTAATCCTTAATCCTTAATTTAAGAAAAAGTAAGCATCATCAGCAGAATGCACTTTAAGTATCAAAAGTAGTCATTCAGCACAAAAATGCTTCCTGTCCGTGTTTTCCTATTCAATCAGATGTTTATGGGTCAATAATACTGCTGCATTCATGTTTATGTTGCATGTTCTAGCTGTAGATTCTTCAGGCTGAGTTACTGAACTACTTCATGTACTGTTGGGTAGTTTAATGTAAAGCAATGCATCATATATTTTAACATCAACAAAATGTTTGCAGTGTTGCTGTCCTGTGAAAACGACTCATCTCTAAAAAGTCAACTTTTCATCAGCTCAGAAAACTTTGTGACGAGCTAATACATGAGGGTCTTTAAAAAGTTTGTTAAGCTTAAGAAGCATAACAAATTTGGAGATACATTGTGTTCACTGGACAAGTACAACATCTGCCTTTGAATCATTGTGAAGTAGAAAAGTTAAAGCAACAGTTTTAGTTTTTTATGTCCATATTGGAGTTTATGTTTTCAAACGTGTCCGGATGTTGGTTGGTTTGTCAGCAGGATTACACAAAAACTACTGAATGGATTTTCCCCCAAACTTGGATGGAGGATGGGTCTCAGCCCAGAATAGACCCCATTCATTTATGGTGTGGATACATATAAAGGTTGCAGCGCCACTGTGGTAAATACAAATCCCAGGTCTGTAACAAGTAACAAACACTGTACCATCAACATGACTTGAAGCAGTTATTTTAAGGTAAACAAAGTTGCATAATGATGCTTTAACTTTGTAAGATGCGATTTTAAAAAACGTTTATATGAATTTCTCAGGAAATGTTGCATCGATCTAAATAAAAGGTGTATTTAGGTGTCTGGTATCCATGAGTGAGTCCAAAAGGGGATGGGTGGGCCTTGGCTGAGGTATGAGCTCTAAGTGCCATTCTAGTTATGTACTGTATCTGAAACGGAAAGGTAACAAGTAGCTACACCCAGTGATGGAATATAAGTACATTTACTGTACTTGAGTGCAATTTGTAGTAAATTCCTTCACTTGAATCCATATATGTTCTGTCACTTTATACTTTTCCTCCATTTTTAAGACCATTATTGAACTTTTACTCTACTTTATTTATTGTTGCTAGTTAGTAGCCAAAGCCAATGTATGGTGCGTTTTTGTAATAATGTATTTTATCAGAAATCTGATTTACAAAGCACATTTTCTGACAATCAGTAGAACCAGATGAATGTACATATGAATTATTTTACTTGTACATTTGATATTTATTGCCAAAAAAATGCCTTTGATACTAAAGTACATCTATTATCAGAGACTTTAAGTTGAGATCTCTTTGTGTGACTTTCACTTCTACTTAAGTAATATTTTTACACAATATCTTTAATTTTACTCAAGTACAACGCTTACTACACCTTTCCAATAAATGCAGTGGAGTAAAAAGTACTTTTGCCATGTGAAAAAAATAAAGGAGTAAAAGTATAAAGTTACATAAAATGGAATGGAAATATCAAAGTAAAGTACCATTACCTCAAAAATAACTGCACAGTGAAGTGATGTCTTGTGGTTCAGTTAATTCAGTACTACCCACTACTGCTCTAGTCTTCATTTATTCATTATGCACACATAGTAGTCTATGTACATATAAAAATTCAAAATAGCGCATCCAGTACGTCACTTTCATGAGAAATCCTATTGTCAGATCTATTCAAGCTGTATATGTCATTCAAACTATACGCAAACAAAATACTTCATATTTGTAAAGTAACTTAAATACTCCTTTTTCTCGAGCTATTCATTATTGTTCTTGTTATTTTAAACAGCATCCCTCAGAACTGTGTGTCGGTACATTGACAGCTGGTGGAAACCAGAGCAAAAATGTCTCAAAGCTGATTCTGATTTTATCTTTAGCATCGTCTTCATCATTACCATTATCTGCATGTTTCTCATAATGTTCATGATCTACCTCATCATCAGCACCACCGCCATCTCCATATATATCATTGTCATCATCATCTTCATCAACGTCTCTATACTTACTGTCATCGTCATCATCATCATCATCATCATCAACACCATTATTCTAATCATAAAGCTGGGATGTAGTCATCATCTTCTTCATCATCCTACACATGGTACTCAGCATCGTTGTCCACTTATCACACTTGACATCACCATCATCAGCAGCTTCATCGTATCCTCTAACCTCACTCTAACATCATCATCATCACTAGATGCAGTCTGTAGATCTTTTTTTTTTCTTTTTTTAACAATATTAACCCAAAAAAAACACAGAAAACTGTTTGAAAATAGAGCAATTAATTTGTGGGAAGCAAACTGAGGAGCACCCGTCTCATCCATTAAAACTCCATCATTTTAACCTGACTCAGATCGCTCCCTTTCAGAGGCGCAGAATAGGCCTGCCTTGATCTGCGTCAATTGTCATCCCGGGGCTCAGGGGCACTTCAGCGGCCAGTATAGCGGGCGAAGTCAGGGCTAATCCCTGCAAAAGGGGAGAATCACGGGAGAGGAGAAAAGCAACAATAACCAAGTCAAGCGTATAAAATGAAAGCGAAATCTCTATTATCACTCCCCGCAATTCCCAGCAAAGTGGTGAAAATCAGGGTTAGTTTGTGATTCGAGTCAGACGCGGAGGGAAGAATATGGGGGTCCCTGCGGGTTGGGAGACTCACACGACGAAAAGGGCAATATTCTGGAGAAAAGGGGAAGAAGAAAGCCCCTCTCCCATCCCGACATAACCATTAAATGCAGTCTGACTTTATGTTGTATAGAGAGGGGGGAACAAGAAAGGAGGCACAGTTCTCCGATGAAAGAATGAGGTTTTTGGCGGATTAGGGACGGCCCGAAGGATGAAGAATAACTTCTGCATAACTTTACAGCTATTTTCTCTCCCCACGCCAAGAGCCAAGTTTAAGGCTGAACCGGTTTGAGTTAACCCCTTTTGTGATTGTCCAGTTAGAGACTTTCACAAGGAGTTAGAGGACTCATATCACAATCTTAGACCCCCAAACTGTGCAAACACTGAAGCTACGTTTATGTGACATTATTACAGATGCAGAGCTAAAAAAAAAAAACAGGATTGTTGGGTGTTGAAAAGATTTACTACTTTAAATATTTCCATTTTATGCAACTTTATACTGATATCTCAATACATTTACACAATACACTAGGAAATGTTGTACTTTTTACTCCACTAGATCTGTGTCAGATAAGTATGATGGTAACATCACAGATTATCATTTCAAATATATATCAATATAAAAAAGAATCAGTTTATAAAATAAATTGGGGCCACATGTCACGTTTCAGATGTCTGCTGGGGTCCAAGACAAAGGTTTCACAAGAGTTATGTTTCAAATAATCTGACAACAAGAAAAAAATGTTACCAAACACGAACCTTCCCCCCCAATGTTCACATTACACATTAAAAATAACATTAAAATCCAAAACTATGAAAAACCTAACTTAATAACCAAAAATGTCAATATTGCCAGATTGCTCAGAATAGCCCTTATTATGAGGCCAGTGATCATTAATACGTAGAGCGTTGATTCTCACAGTATAGTGATCTTATGGGATGTTTAACAGTGTAGTTGTAATTACAAAATGTGCCAGTATGAGGGGGCCCCTTTCCTCACATCTCTTTGGGGGGCTCCAAACCTTTGCCTGGTTTGCCTCCTCTGGTTTGCAGTTCCCCCAAAGCTAGAGTTCCTCTGTAAACCTCTCAAATTGTTTCATTTAAACACTGATAGAATGTAACTAAGAACATTTACAATTTTGGGGTGCTCGTACTTTACTTGAGCATTTCCATTTTCTGGTACTTTATACTTCCACTCCAATATATATTGGAGTTGTAAGTATTGTACTTTTTACTCACAATGTAAATTGAATAACTTTAGTTGCTGGTTACTTTTCAGATTACATGCTGCAACGGAGCCAACTGAGTGCATGTAATTAACTTATTTTATTGACAATCAGATAAAAAAAAACAAAAAAACTGATCCAGTAAACAGAATAATGCTGAATATCTGCTCTGATAATTGTCAAGGGTGACAATCAATCGACCCAGAGTTTACAGTACAAGCATACTTGTAAATATATAATTTACTTTCACTTGTACTTTTGATACTTAAGTACGATTAATATCAATACTTTTTACTCAAGTACTATTTGTGTTGGTGATTTTCACTTCACCAAAGTAGTATTTTGAAAAGTTATCTTTACCTTATCAGGCATGACATTGTGGGTACTGTATACAACACTGCATTTAAATAACGTATGCACAGGGTGCACTGTTTCATAAATTTAGCAAAAAAGTATAAATAAATTCATGCTAATTTGTGTCAGAAACTTCTACTTTCATTTCTGTTTCTTCTCCTTTCCTCTTCCATTAATGAGGACCCCTCAGATCCATCTTGTGTCCCACTGGAGGGGGTCTGACCCTTATGTTGGAAACCACTGGACTAAACTACTGTGTAGCCTACATTGATGCATCAGTATTGATAATTTATTGATGTTTCATGTTGCTATGATTCTTCTGTTGTGTGTTTACATTGTTTTTTAGTTTTTTTCTTCTTCGCTTGAGCAAAAGATTACAGTGCTGCTTCTTTAAAAGCCCTAAAATGGGAGATGATGGGCATAAATGGGCTGCATAGTTTTTGAGTCAATGATCGTTTTTCCCAAAATTAACAATAGATATTGGCTATAACCTCTTCGGGCCAGTTTCTCTCTCTATGCCAAATCACACGGGGCTTCATAGACTGAGTCTTCCCATCGGCCCCTGAAGGGCTCTCATCACCATCATCATCATCATCACCGCCATCATCTAATTTATGGGCCTAATTAGTGTTTTTTTTTTTCTTCTCCGTCCTCTTGGTTTCTCCATCTATCACATGCTAATGAAGGCATTTTTCTGCCATCTGACAATAGCGGTCATCTCAGATAGTAATGATATGCCGATTTTACTTGCTGCTCCGTTGATTAGCGGATTAGAGGAAACTTTGAGAATAATGTGATCAGCGCCAACAGGGAGGCTAGGAGCCCTATACGTTATATTGATGCACGCATTAGCGGGAAGAATAATAATTAGGTTAACATTTTTTTTAAAAGTTAAGGTGAAGCCAAGTGGACATTCATAACGGCACAAAAAGAGAAGAAAGGCAGGACCAGAGAGGGGTTTTTAGGTTGTAATCATGTCTTCTTTCTGAGAGCCGCACTGGAGAATAATAAAGGAATGAGGGGAACATCTGAACAATTAGGTGAACTCTGGTCAGGAGAAGAAGAGTTAATGAGCCGCCGGTGCCATGTGCAGTGAGAGGAGCATTAGAGGCCAGAATCCATATTTACCGCCGCGGTGGTGGGCGCACGCATCAGAATAGGCCGCTGATGCCGTGCGCGTCCTCTCCCCCCCATTTTCATTAGGCGCTGATGACTGCGGAATTGATGCGGCCTGCAAGTTATCAAGAGCCACTAATTTCGCATTAACGACCATTGACTGCGCTCGCTTGATTCGAGGGGGTTTTTGACAATTATCACAATCAGGATTGGAGCCCAGATCGTTTACCTTGACTCCGTAATTATTTGCTCCGAGCCGAGGCGCACATTGCAAAATTGTATGGTGTCATAAAACCCCCCG
>OMLP01000396.1:17485-31430 GCA_900302685.1 Spondyliosoma cantharus | reverse complement strand
CCTACCGTGAAAGTCTCTCTCACACTGTTGAGCACACACACAGACACACACACACAGACACACACATACACACACACATGGACTCAGCCCAGCACACAGTGGTGTCTGAGTCAACTGCGTGGACCACGATTTGTAGGAGAAAAAAAAGCCCACTGAGCGGCAGCGGAGTGTAAACACGAGTCTACACCAGACCGTCATCACAGATCAGATGGAAAGAGTAAGGCGGAGAAAGAGGGAGAGAGGAAGACAGAAAAAAACAAAAATAAAGACACGCTCAAAACTGCAAATGAAACCCCTTTCTCGAAATACCTTATCGAAGCAAACAAATTAGAATGATTATCATTGCAAGTCGGTCAAGTGAGAAACTTGACGTGTGACTGTCAACTCCAAGACTAGATCTTTTTATTCTACTTTATTTCATTTTATATAAGACGTTATCATATTCTCAGGCACAGCCAAATATTTGATTTATAGGTTCACTATGTAGGATTTGTCAGTTGCTGTTTGAAATGTTGGATTTCCTCCCAACGGGCTCAACATAGCAAGAGGGGCAGCATTGTTTTCCAGTTTTTTCATCCTTAGATACACATAATTAAAACAAATCCACACTGCCTTCATCCCATCTGCTGTGGCCTCTGTGCTCTGCATGTGTGTGTGTGTGCGTAGCTTGGCCCCCACCCTCAGTCAAACAGATCTAGAGCAGCGGCAATAAACCAGAGACAGCGATGTAACCTTGTCAATTTCCTGCTGTTTTTGGCCGGGGGCTACACAGATTCCACATAGCATACCTTTAAGATACCTTTTTCGAATGACCACTTCCTTAAACATGTAAAATGATAATAATGTGTAATAGATATGTGTTTGCACTTTTATCTGTTCTGCTTTATTTGTACATACAACAAAAAGCCACTGATACATTTGTATCAAAATAAAAGTCTTCCTCTGCATTTAGGCACATAATACCTCCGGAGTCCCTCGCTGGCACAACACCCAAATCCTTTATGTAGGAGCGAAATATCTACTGTCATTAAATCAGCTGGAGTGTAGTAAACATTGATCCAACGTCATTGATGTCATATAATTATGGGCCTTAAAACTTTTGTGTAAACAATTTGCCCTCAGCTTGAATAGTCTAGATGACTATAATGATGTTCGGTGTGACTGTTCAGGCATGTTAACACTGGCAGGTTTAGGATATAATCTCTGGGATGCATCTTTTGACAGCTTTGCATATTTTATACCTCACCCAGTGGTGGAATGTAACTAAGTACATTTACTCATGTCCTGTACTTGAGTACAAATGACATTTTCTACCAATTTACACTTCTGTACGTGTCACAGGCAGATATTGTACTGTTTAGTCCTTTACATTTGTATGAAAGCTTTAGTCACAGTTACTTTTCAGACCCCATCCAGTGAAAACCATATGTGTCCAGATTCTATTTGAATGTTAATGTTTGTGACGTGCAAACATATGATTTCCTTACAGAATATGATACATTGCTATAGATAAAACTATTCAACAGTATATAATGTAGCTAAGAATGAGCTTTACTTTAAACATCTACAGCAGTAAATGCAGCATACACGTTAATGCGGCTGTCATTTTGATCCCAAAATGTTGTATATAATAGTAGAACCTTTATAAGGACTATTTACTGCTCAAGGAGTGTTTTTACTTTTCATATTCAGAGTATTTCCACACTGTGTCCTCCCTCCGACCTTTTTCGGTATGTTGTTCCAGTGTTCCTTCTTGCCAACAGTGAGAACTTTGCCATGCCGTTTCTGGGGAAATATTTTGGAAATAATCAGAGGGGTTGCACAGCGTCTCTGCCCCTCTTCCTTTCCCACAAACCCTGGCACAGCAGTGAACTGAGCTCCACCAGCAGCTTGAGGAAGGTGGAAAGAAAATACTGTTTTATCTTAAGGAGGATTAAATGATTAGGGAGGGAGCAGAGGTAAAGGAAAACAAGTGCACTTATCTGGTGACTTACACTAAATCTTAGGTTCGGTTCAAATTAGTTTCACTCACATGGGCGTGATGAGGTGGTGCAATGTTAGCAGCCTCTTACAGAGCACTTTCACAGCTAGTGGACCCGAAACACACTCCTCCACAAGACTGAGGAATGTTTGTGTGGTAAAGCACAAACCTACAGTGAGCCTCCGCTCTATGTGGTGCTTTACAGAAGCCGCATTTCAGTCCTGATTTATACTCAGCCCCTTGCTCACGCTTCTCCCTCCCCAAGGCTGATAGCGGTCCACAGTAGGCCTATAAAACGTCAATCCCATCATGCGATATAGTGCCTGCTGTGCTGTCAGCCATCGCAAAGGATTACTGGCAGTGTTGTGAGTTTTCCAAATGAGGAGGAGGCGGAGGTGGAGGAAAATGGAAGTGGAGAAGCTGCAGAAGGGATTGTGTCAGGTCATGTCACTCTGTGTCACTGAAAAATTAGATATGCGGGTCTCAGTTGAAGGAGCAAGGCGCTGATCAAACAGACTTTTTAGTTCATCCAGCTCATCAGTTCATCGTCCTGTAAAGGCAGGAACACTGGCCCAAATGTCGGACGCCTGAAACGTTTGGCGAGACTCGGACGAGTTCAGGAACAAATCTGTTTCAAATCAGATTCAACTTGCAAAGTCTGAGAGTGTCGGCGGTCGGAGGATTGGACGCCAATGGATACTCTGATTGGTTGTCTGCTAGCTGTTCAATGACCATTCTGATTGGCGTTGTGCTAGCGAATCAACGCAGTGTGTGGGAGGGGCGGAAGTGGGAAACAAACCACTTTTTCCCTCCTGCAACATCTTCGTGTAATAACGAGCTCAAGAGCAGACAACGCGACCATCAGCTCAGCCATAATGATCTTTCAAGTAATGCCAAGTATTGTATTCCACAAACGTCTTCTCAGGTCAAACCAATACTGAGCCAATACTGTGTGCGCTTTGTTTTTCTAATCTGATAATATGGTCTGCACTCCGTTCCGTCATTTCCTGTTTTCATGTTTTGGATTACTGGCACGAGACTAGCGCCACCCGATGTTAAGGAGACTTATTGCATCTCGCACAAGCGCAGAACGTACACGCTACTGTGTTGTTGCCAGTAGTCAAGTTATGTTTCAATGCAACTTTTCTGCCGAACAGGTCAGACGAGAGGCAAGGGAGTGGTCGGATAAAGGCAGTTGGCCGTTGGTTTGAGTCTGTGCGGTGTGTGGGCCCCTTAATGTGTCTGAGAATCGATCCTTTCAGAAGAGAATCAGGTGAACAGTCTACTGGAAACATGTAAAAATAGTGGGTTACCGCACGCTCGAGGCTGCCGTGTTTGTCTAAATAAATCAGTGCTGAGCTAAAATTGTGCATTGTTTTTTTCTTTTTAGTCATATTAAAAAAATATGGGTCAGGTAACACAGATTTGCGGGCTCAGGGAAGGGGATGTCTGAGTGAAAAAATGTAATATGGAACAGATGGACTATCTTCTGTGTACGCTATTGAAACCAGAGCCAACAAACTGGACAAGCTCCAGGTTTGATGAAAAAGCAGTAGGTGAGTTGAATCCCTCCAGTGTGAGGCTCTCTTAGTAAACAGTCTTGTCATGCCCTGCTGTCTATATTTGGAGACGGAGAATCGGCCCCGAGTTGGATTTTATACACATTTGGATGCGCTCGATTTAGAAATAAAGATATTTCGTGTAATCTGATGTTGCCCGGCGAAGAGCTTTCTCAGGGGAGGCTACGGCCAAATAAAAAAAACCCTCAAAGCCCCAAAAGAGATAAGTTCACCTGCGAGGGTAAAACTTAGAGGGTTTTATTGAGTGACTTGCAGTGCTACATCCATTTAAATAGGGCAGAAGCTCTCATCAAAAAGTATTGAATCGTGCATGTTTCTTATATATATTTGCTTGTGAAGAATATTGTGTGCGTGTGTACCAGCTATGTTCGCACGTGTAAGGCTGTATGCCTGGCACACATCTCAGCCCTCATATGTGCACGTGTGTGCATTTGATTAGAGATCGGTTTGATTTAAGGCAGTTCTTGGCCGCGCTCCACCGCTACTGCAGACGTCAGCAGCTCAGCCAGCTAGCTGAGAAGGATGGGGTGGAGGGGTGGGGGGTGGAAAGTTAGAGGTAGGAAGGAAAGAATAGACTGGTGACATGATGGAGAGGTTAGCAGGGACATGGACGGATGGAGAAATGAGAGAACAGAGGGAGAGATATAAGAGGAGGGACGGCGAAGAGTGATGAGCGAAGCTGGTGGAAAGCCAAAGAAGGAGAGAGAGTTTGAATGCGGGGTGAAAAACAAGAGCAGCTTTGCCAGAAAAACGTTGATCGTATATCAAATACAGACAGAAGAAGAGACCAAAATTCTCCAATAACAAACTTTCTGCTGTACTTTTTTGATGTGAACCGCAGGCTTCTTCCCATATAGAAGTATTGTGTGAAGTAAAAATAACCAATTAGTGGTTGACAAAATCTATGACATCATTATCGTTCATCCTGAATACATCACATTCAGTCAAAGAAGCTGAGCTACCTGTCTCAGTCTTAATGAACATGTAATACTTAATACAAAAAGTGTCATAACAACAAGTTGCGTTTAATGGCGGGGATGTGTGCGATCTTTCACACTGGGATCAGTTGCCAGGTAACCAACAACGACTCCAGGAAGTTACCGTTTCCAGTCTTCAGCTGATGCTAAGCTAACCAGCTGCTGGCAATAAACAGTGACTTGACAGCGGTGTTGATCTTCTCATCTGACTGTCTGGAATGGGAAATTATAACGGGAAAATAATAGGTTAATAGAATAATGGGGAAATAAAGTGTAAAATAATAAAGAGTATTCTTATTACATTTTGGATGTTTATTTTGTTCATTAATTACACTAAGCCACATAAAACTATGGGGGGCTATCAGACGATCAACTTTTGCCAGTACAACATGGAATTATGAGACAGGACCAGCCAGGGCTAGCTGGTTAGCTTGCTAACGTCGATAGACATCTCCTCATAGTACTACATTAACAAAGATGGCCATCTTACAATTGCTCCTTTAGTTAAGAAAACAAACACACTAGGCTATATTTCTCCAAGCTATTCAAGCTTCTCTGAGATGAGGCAATGTTACAGTGCATATTTTAATCATATATATTTATTTATCATAGGTAAATAAGAGTATAAGAGAAACCGGTGTGGTTTTTCAGTTAATATTCAAGAGTTAACAGATTGGCTATATCTGCTATCTGCTCCTGCACAAAAAATTTACTCCGCCTCAGTCCTGAGTGCACACTTCACAAACAACAAACACCCATTACCTTGATAACAGTGCGGTCCCATGTGACCTCCGCCAAACACACACACACCCTCTCACACAATCTTTCTAAAATGAATCAGTGATTTAAGTGTCCTCCACAGCCAAACAGGTATGTGTGGGCTGACAGTTGAAAGCGCAGCGCTCTAACACCATGTGACAGGTTGCGGAGTCAGAGACAGCAACGAGCCAGCTAAGACCTCAGCAGGAAGGCCGTCTTTATTTGAAGCCAATAGTTGGGCTGTCAAAGAAGAGAGGCTGTTACTAGCATAACCCTGCGGGGGGGGGCTTCTGCTACAGGTAGCTCAAGGGAAGAGTGAAGGGAAGAAGAGGAGAACATCGAGGTGGAAACTTTAAGAACAGTCAGTTGTGGTTAAAGTGACGCGGACGGTGACAATGATAGTGACGGCGATCACGGTGATGCTTGCAGGTGACAACGATCACAGTGGTTATCTAGATGACTATGATGATGTTCGGAGGAGTGATAATTATGAGGTAAGGCTGATGATGGTGCTCTAAATTATAAATGGCAACATCGATGTCAACAGTGACACCAAGGTATCCATCAATTCATTGTTAGTTGTATTTTTTCTGGTGTGTCACCTTTGGCATCCCGAACACGCCGGGACACAGCAACCGAGAGCAACATGGAGGTCGCTAGCAATGTAATGGTAGTTTCTTTTGGAGCCCAAATGATATAACAGTTGGCCGATATCAGCTGATTCTGGCCTATGTAGGTATAGGTGTGTATGTTGTCCAATATTTGCCAATATAAAACTTTTTTTTAGAGATTGTAATGCAGAAAAAGATGCCTCGAGCAATGTATTATTAAGAGAAATCCCAGTGATATCACTGTTCTAAGTCACTGATGTCAATAAAGTTTATTGTTAAACTGTAGCATATCCTGTCTCTGTACATGTCGCACATGTCAGCATCGGCCCCAAAAATCCAGTATCGGTCACTATAGTTACTTATTTATACCTTTTACTTCTGTAAAAAATGACATGGCTGATATATATGGGGGCAGACTGTTGGAAACTTACTTAATCTTTTTATTTGAATGTCATCATACATCATAAAATTGTGCTGTATAAGGGGCAACATTTTGCATTTGCACCTGGGTGTCATTCGACCCTGGAATCAAAGCCAAGTGAACCCTTTTCCACTGAAGACAAACACCAGATGTTGGTGGGGTTTTTGTCATGACGACAGACGAGTTGAAACGACACTAGGTAGGAAGTGGAATTTGTGCGATTTGGCACCACCACAGTTTGTGCAACACAAATCTGTTTCTGTTTCTGTCACAATATTATCAGGTGAAATGTCAGAAGAGCTAAGTAGCTAACCACAGCTGAAGCTAGCAGCAGTTGGCGCTTACGCAACGAGTGAGCCTGTCGATAAGGACACTCTGTAACTCACTGAGAGTCGCAGCTGTCCAGCAGGTGGACATAAACCAGGAAACATTTTCTCCATGAAATATGATCCAGTTTCACCGACATAGTTGGTATTGTGTGACAAAGTGACGTAAAGCATTGAGCACTAATCCTCGGGGATCCTGCCCACCCACCCAAGTTACCTAGTGCAAATACAAGTGATCGAGCCGCAGACAGAGACACCACTTTCCCTAATTCTCTAATACACGCAGTGTACCATCCAAATGATTTTGAAGCTGCCTTTTTAAGGTGAAATAATGACAAAACGTTGCTTTTACTGAACTCCCACTGTGTTTCGGAGTTCAATGTTGAATACAGCTTTGTTTTTAGCTTTTGCAGGCATCTTATGACTGGTCATTTCAAATATTGTGTGTGTGGGGGGGGCAGAATTTCCATTTTTCATATTTGTGAATGTAGAGCTGAATGGGTTCAGACACTGTAATATAGCGTCTTCTCTCATGTCGTCTCACTTTCAGACTGGACTTGAGAATGTAAATGCCACTGTCAAGCCAGAGATGAAAATATAATGTTGTCCCCAAGCCATAAGCTGTTGGTTTCTTCCTCCCACCCTGCAATTGAAGCTCCAGTCGTATTCATGGTGGCTTTGACAGCCACACACAATAGACATGGTAATGGTTGGGTACATACTGTCGCGCACACTCACAAAAGACACACAAAATAGAAACGTATACTGAGACCACAGGCTTTCAGTGAACCACAACATAAAGATGATCATTTAGACGCTGCCTTCCCCTCCACAGGAAACTGCAGACACTGATTATATGCTATTTGTTTGTCCATGTGCTTTGTGTGTGTGCAAGACCAGAGAAGAATTCATATATATTACATTCCTGAGGGTAACATCAAAGTTTGATTTTACCACCTGTTCTCCATCAGTTCCCGTATCACCTGAACAATATTTGAAGGGGCACTCCTGCACTATAATACCACCAAAAGTATGGTAAACATGGGAGATTTTTTAGTCATAAGTATGGATCAAGCTCTGAAAATGCTGGATCCTACATTTCCCATAATGCAACTGGACACCATCTTTCAATTCACCAACCCTGTCTGTTGTTTCAGGTTGGACTCTTTGCTCTTGAGAGTCACAGACAACTGATGGACAGCACTTTCCGTGACTAGCGAACTGATCTCCAATGTGTGCCCCTTCTCATATATTAGTGTATACTCACATTTACGTAAAGTCTTGTCATTTCAAAGTAAGACTGGAGAGAAGGGGTTGATCCTGGCCCTGTAATCTCATCAACGACTGTGAAGAAAGTGCAAATTAAAATGGCTTCATAAGCCGCCCTGTTTACATCACTGCCATACGCACACTCTGTCACAATCAACCTGTCGTAATGCTCCTCGTGGGCCCCCCCGTAACAGTTTTATGAGAATATACTGCTGGAGTTACTGAGCAGAAGATGAGCTCTCTATGTTTATGTCCACAGAAATGATAACATCACCTATTCAGGATGGTTCCCCCGAGAGAGACGTGCAGCACTCAGAAAAAGGTAGAGAGTGCTCGTAAATTACAAGAGTGGCGAGTCTTCCCAGCAAGAGTAACTTTACTAAACTCAATTTCAGAAGTGCAGAAAGAGATGAGCCTAAAATCCAGTCGTTGTGAAGAGCCGCTGTTAAGAAATATCAATCAAATGATTGTTGAAAGTCTTGATCCACTTTTTTGAATGAAAGTAAGACATGTTGACTCTGATTGGTTTTTATTTCTATTCAGATTATTAGTGACACAAAAACAATGCTGTTTTGAAAAATCGAAGAAGTGAAATCTAATCTGGACTGTAACTCTTTATAGTGCTAGTCGGAGACACAGCTATATGAGTACCAGACAGAGACACATTGACCATTAACCACTGATATCCAACCCCTGTTCCACTAATAGTGCTGTCACATGGTTGAAACTCAGCTGGAACCATTTTATTTCCACCAGTACGTGATATCTAAGTGACTGGCAGATACTTAAAGTTGACATCCGATGAAGCTGTTGACACATTCGGCTATTACACAGCAGAGGGTCGGCCCTTTTCTATTATAGTTGTGCTGTTTGGAATTCAATTATGGGAACAATTATTACAGGCGAAGCATTTAAAGCACTGTCAAACTGATTATTTACATTATTTTTCACAGTATGGCTTACAGGGTTGTAGGATGGAGACACAGTATAGAGTAGACCATAGGTTTGAACACCTGCAGGCACCTTTGGGATAACAGCAAATGAATTTTCGCAATATGTCAGCTGCTAGTTAGCCCAAACATCAAGAGCTGTCAGATGAGAATCCCCAGCCGAATGTGAGGCTTCCTGATAAAAAGCATCTTTCTGGTGTAATTAGGTTTGAGAGCCACCGGCCCTCAGTCACAAAGGGTGTATTGATCTGAGTCAGTATTAAGTTTGGGAGTTTGATTCTCAGAATATAAATCTTCATTATAGATGTTGTTGTGGCCAAGTGGCTAAAGCACTTGACTAGTAAGTCCTTTGAAGTTTCACTCCTCTGGTTCAGATTGGGCCAAAGAAAAAACCTTTTTCTTAGATGTTTGAGCCAAACCTCTATAGCTCAGATTTGACCTCTGTGTTCTGTTGTGACTTTTTGAGAAAGACAACAGAAGCTGTTGCTCTGAAAATAGTGTCATCGTCAAGGTGCAATGTGTAAGAATTGTCTACCTGTCGCAGGTCACTCCAATCAAAGAGTGGGAAGAAAATCAGCAGAGCAACCGCTAATTCCTACGAACTGTTAGCCTTCTGCTCCTGTTAGCTAGTTAGCTCAGTTATCAGCGCAGCTAGCAATCCAGACTGGAATCTTGGAGTGGTATTATGAGACAGGAAAAGGCCGGGACTAGCTGGTTAGCATGCAAACACCGGTAGAAATATTCAGTAAATGTTTGTATGATTACATTTTTTAAATATTGCACCTTTAATTCTCAGTAGATGCCAATCCGTGGCACATAATATCCCTTCTGTGTGTATCCTGTGTAGGTTAGCCTTAGTTTTGCATTTTGCCAGGCTAGCTGTTACCAGTCTTGGTGCTTGGCTAAGCTAACTGGCTGCTCGTGGTAGCTATTTATCTAGCATACACATTACAATTAGCAAAACTTAGCTTGACTTGTTTCTTCAATCCCTTGCTCATTATTTATTCCTACCCCTGTTCTACTAGCCGGCATACATCTCATTTATTTGACATATCAACAGTGGAAATACACATAATCCAACGGTTGTATTGGTTTGTAGGTGTGAAAGCATGTGAGAGCCACAACTTTGTTTCCTCATGTGGTCTTCAACCTTTACTCACTTTTTCCTCTCCTTCCCACCGACAGTATGTTTGTCCATATAGGACTTAAAAATAGATGCACCAGCCTAACTATACTGAGAGGACATTTGATGCAGCGCGCTAAGAATAAGGACATGAGTCAACAGCAGTGTTCCTAATGTTAGGGGACAGCCAACTGGGTCACGTTTCACTGGAGATAAAAGTTGGTTACAGGGGAGTCTTTAAACGTCGCTAACTGTGAGTTTTGTTTTCTCAATGTTTTTTTTTTATTCACATACACTTACAATGTGTATGAAGTCCAATGTAATAAATGAGTAAGCTCTGACGACGAGGAATTTCTGTTTTCCGGAATCTGAAACCTCATTTGTTAAAAACTTGTAACGTGAGTTGTGAGCCAATCTCCATTTTCTAAAGCCGCAGCTCGGTTTACTGCCGATCTTAAGAAATCATTTTAAGTGTCCGGTGCAGATTTCATGAGGCATCTGGACAACATTCTCCTGAAAAGGAGGTCACACTCATCTGAGGCCATCCGAACGGGCAGAAGTCCCACCACACCCACCTTGTGAGAACTCCTCTCCCCCAGTTCAGGTCTCCTGTTCCCAGCTACTGATAGGTCAGCAGAGCGTGCGTTCCACTAAAGATAGTAACACACAAATCACCAGCTATCTTATTGTCAAAGAGGGTGAAACACTGGCCTGTGGTATAAAAAAATGCAGGACGGGGTTTGGCTTGCTCCCGATTTTTCTAATACACAGTGAACGGGTGGACAAAGGTGCAAACACACACACAAGCACGCAGGAATGCTCTTAAACACACATCCACAGAGACATACAAACACTCATAAGCAGCTTTCTCTCTCTCTCTTTCTTTTGTCCTTCTACTTCCTGTTGGCCGGTCTCCCTCTCTTTCTCTCTCTCTCTCTCTCTCTGTCTCTGTCTCTCTCTCTCTCTCGCACGCACACACATACACACACACGTGCGCACACAATTTCTTGATGCGTGTGTCCATTTTCACTTCACTTTCTTCCCTGTCGTTCCTCTGTGGTCGGGATTCGTTTCTTAAGATGAGGTCTGAGAGAAATCCAAGAGTATAAATGTGAGCAGACAGCGTCTCCGCAGAGGTTAGATGTCGGCTGTTGGACATGATCCGCCCTATCCAAACACACACACACACACTCACACACACACACACACACACACACACAGTAGGAAGGAGAAAACATGCAGGAGAGCGCTCGTGTATGATCTCACTGTCCATCTGTCCTTCTCACATGTCGGCCATCTCTGTATGTGGGGAGCAACTGTGTATCAAGTTGTAATGAGGTAAAACATACAGAGCGTTTGATCAATTTCACTCACTGGTCCATCTATCTATTTTGTAATCTGCTTACTCTGCACAGGGTCAAAGGGCATCGGGCCTGTTGCAGTTTTAAAACCGACAGCATTCATCTGAATGGAGCCTATTTGTCAACACACTGTTGATGCCAACGGAGGGGCCAGAACAATGCAGGATCGTTAACTTTTGCTGCGATGCAACAAGATATAATCTAACACAGCACCGTAATGGCCAATCACATACATGCAAGCAATCGTTATAGCATGAACGTTGCATTTCCAAGGTTTACCTCGCGATTGCTGTGACCAAAGATAAAATAAGTTGCTGCTGTGATAACCTTGTGAGCCAATGTCCATTGTTGTGGCCTCTGATAAGACTTTGAAACCATTCATTTGCCGCTCCAGCTCCACCTCCACCTCCACCTCCACCTCCTAGATCATATCTCTTTAGCTGTGTTTTCGATTTTTGATCATCAAGCAAACTTTTGAAATGTCAAAGAAGCAGGCACTTTTCCGTCAGTTGTCGGAGCTAATGAACAAGGCTGCACAGAGCGTAGCTTTGTCAAAGGTTGGAGGTACAGGTTGCGTGAAGCCATGCTATATGGACTGGAAGCGGCAGAGGTCACGGACAAAACTAAACCAGTTGCTTGCCAAGATTCAGTAACCTAGAAGAAGGAGAAGAAGAAGAAGAAGAAGCAGAGAAAAATGGAGAGTGGTCTTTAATTGGGCATGTTGTAAATATTCTTTCGGCTGGTGATGGTATTAATATCTGTGAACATGCCAACAATGGAAACATCTTCTTCTTCTTGTTCGCTCAATGGACACAGCTGATCAGTCCCACCATACAGTATGTCCCACTGGTATCCTAAACAACTCACCCCAAGCAAATGCGTTGTTTCAATGCTTGCTGTAACCTTTGCCATCATTCAAGCTCACTTCCTGTCCATCTTGCAGTTAGTAATCCCCCTCCCTCCTCTCCAAGTCATGCCTGGAACGCGCAGCGGTGATCGCCAGACATAGCAGCAGACGGGAGGATCGTGCTCTCCGTGCATTCACGGAGCAGACGGGACCGCCTTTTTATGGAGTTCTCTGTCCTGATTCGATAAAGTTAGCAGGGATACCACAAAATGTATTTTTCTCTTTTACTGCATGAGCATGTGTTTCTGACGAAGCTCTATAATAGCGCTCACTGTTGGAAAAAATAAATCCCTTACAGCAGTTTACACACGGCTAATTTCAGTCTGAATCCCCACTAACAGCACGCAGATTGCAGAAAGGAATGTACCATTGTGGGCGATTTTCTTGGCCGCGTTAGGTTCTGACAAGGTTTTTATTACGCGCGGGGATTAACAGCGGGGACCATTCCTACTTGTGGTGATGCCTCCTCGCATTCAAGGTCCGAGTGAAACTGACTATTCGGACGCACGCTTGTTGTCGTGACCTCTCTGTGTTGTCACTCCACATGTCCTCTAAAAGGGCCTAATAGCAAATTAATAACGGTAAAAATAGCAGCGTCAGTGTGGTGAGAAATCGGATTACCGACCAGCTGCATCTGAACATGATCACCAGCGCGACGCCTTAACCTTAATCTCCCCCCCCTTGTTTTTCTTGTAGATGCGGCCGGTGACTCAATAACATTGCACCTGCTACCACATCAATCTCCTCACCAGCTACACCCATCAGATTTTCGGGAACACATATTTCGACACCTCCCCCCTCGCTCGTCCACCATTCACTCTGCGTGCCCTCTGTCATGAGCCTCGCCACTTTTCTTACCATCTGCCTCTCTCTCTCTCTCTCTCTCTCTCTCTCTCTCTCTCTCTCTCTCTCTCTCTCTCTCTCTCTCTCTCTCTCTCTCTCTCGCTCTCTCAATTCAACTCAATTCAGTTCAAAGGGCTTCATTAGCATGGAAAACACATGTTAACATTGCTAAAGCTCTAGTCAAAATAAAACACAAAATGATGTACAATGAAAGAATAAACAAAGATTCAATATTTAACTAACAGAGCTGTGCAGGTTTACCTTGTTTTTTGAATACAAGAAAGAAAAAAGAAAATTCTTATTTAATTTAACTTTTTTTATATCTACAGATGACTACATATAACTTACATAAATATAAAATAAAACTCTAAAGATTTAAAGACTAAAGGTGTATGTACAGCTCTGTGGTGTGCGTGTGTGTGGACGCTCTCTTCTGGTCGCAGCAGCTCACAAAACGTGCTGCAGTGACGGCACATTGTTGGACCTCACCCAGCAGGTACACCAGTTTGTGCTCGTTGTCCAATAAGTTGAATCTTTTGTGTGTGTTTGTGATGAGTGGGAAGTAAATGTTTCTGATGTCCTGATACAGCGGACAGGTGGTTAAAAAGTGCAGCTCTGTTTCAGCCTCCTGTTGGGTGCAGTGGGTGCAGACTCTGTCCTCTTTGGGGAGCCAGGTCTGTCGGTGGCGTCCTCTCTCGATGGCGAGGCCGTGTTCACTGAGTCTGTACATGGTCAAGCATTTCCTCAGCTTTGGATCAGTCACAGTGGTCAGATATTCTGCCACTGTGTAATCTCTATTTAGGGCCAGATAAAGTTCTAATTTGCTCTGTTTTTTGG
>OMLP01000396.1:5020-17465 GCA_900302685.1 Spondyliosoma cantharus | reverse complement strand
CCTCTGTCATGAGCCTCGCCACTTTTCTTACCATCTGCCTCTCTCTCTCTCTCTCTCTCTCTCTCTCTCTCTCTCTCTCTCTCTCTCTCTCTCTCTCTCTCTCTCTCTCTCTCTCTCTCTCTCTCGCTCTCTCAAATGACATGCTGTGCCAAGTGTAAGTGATTCAGCTGACTCACAAGCAGTGTGGGCCGCCAACCACCACCCTTCTCACTCCGACACGCATACTCCAATGCAGAGCTAGAATACAGAACGAGGCAGAGAAAACGGAGAGAGTAGAAGAGATGGCGGAGAGGTGGTGGTGGTGGTGGGGGGAGAGATATGGCTGTTACAACTACATATCATAGGCTCCCTATTTTAGTCCAGAGATCACTCAGCTTGAAACAAGTCAAAGGATTTATATAAATATACAATACACTGCAGAAGTTCCCCCGAGTCTTTCCCTTTCGTCTTCTCCGTGCATGTGTTTCTCCCCCTGAAAGTGCGGCCTGGCAGGAGTTGCTACAAATTAATAATTTGCTCCCCAGAGACTGAGTCGCTCCTCCAATTACAAGCGGTGGAGAGTAAACACAGGAGCACATTGAAGATAGGCGGAGAGCTCCCCTGGGGTAAACCATCGCCCCCCTTTTTACACCGAGACACGCGTACCACACAGGAATACACACACGCGCACACACACAAGAAAACACAACCTGCACTCATTCCATATCAGAGACCCACTTCTGCCAGAAACAGGGTCACTTTATGACTTTTTTTTGCCGCTTGTATTCCAGCAATTAAAGCCCTTTTGTTAAGCAAAGCCTTTTTTCCCCTCGTTTCTTCATATTTGCATGAAATGATGACGACGATGTACTTTTGGATGGCTCGAATAGTTTTTTTTAAAGGTGTAAAAAGCAATTGAAATGGCTGCAGTGAGATGTACAACATGTCGTGTGGGCTGTATTTAGCTAATACCCTCGTATCAAGTGCAGATCGAGCCATGGGACACTGGTCGCCGGGCCTCATTAGCTCCATGGGACAAGGTTGTCACCCCAACAGCACGCACGCATACACACTCTCCACGTGGCTCGACGCACGTGCAAGTGTGTGTGTGTGTGTGAGATATTTGAAGGTGGACATTAATCATGTCTATTGTGCAGAAGCGGTCATTTAGTCTGAGGTGACCCAAGGTTATCTGTGCTGTGGTAGGTCCACTTCAGCATCACGCCCCGACACACACACACACACACACACACACACACACGCACACACATAGCATCCCATTGTTAAAATTGCCTGGAAAACTGGCTTTAATTGGCCCCAAAAATGTATAGATGGTATCAGTGAGAGTCACATTAAGTGTGTTAGAGTCCATTTTGTCAAATACAATAGGGATTTTTCCTCACAGCTCACACAGTGTATATTCAGGGTCTGTTCTTAAGTGATGTTCAAGGTCTAAAATGCCTGTACTGAGGGAAATAATGAAACTGAAGATACATTATTTTCATTGGGCTAATTCAAAAGTAAAACTCTGGATCTCTATGAATCTCTGTAGTTGGAAGGAAACTGGAATCCCATCTGAATGTTTCCCTCCTGTATATGCAGATAAGACCACAGATCGCCAACCCCGTGCACTTAACTCAGCCGCACTGACTCAGACAACCCACAAACTGGAAGCTCACCATCACACCCACACCGGCCCTAAATTTCACCACCCCTGATCCACCCAGACCTCCACCACTCCCTGGCCCCAAACGCCCACCCCACCCTCTCGGTTTATAATCAGAGTTGCCGAGCTAAGCAGAGTGAAAGCACAGGAAAGACAGCGGGGGCCGGTTGCTCGACCCCCATTCAGTGCAGTCGGAGGGCCGGCCCGGGCCCCGAAAGCTCAGATTACATCCCACATAATGAGAGGCCTGGCTCAGCAGGCTCTGCCTCTCTTTCTCTCTCTCTCTCTCTCTCTCTCACACACACACACACACACACACACACACACAGACAGACAGACCCACTGCTGCATTATTGCTGAAGTCCTGTTCTGTTCTGTTCTGTTCTTCTCTCTGGTTACTACACTGACATTTGCCAGCACAGCTGCTTTACATGTCACTGTATGGCCAAAGGAAATAGACACAGGCCTTGTGTGTGCGCATGTGTGTGTTTGCGTGTGTGTGCGTGGCGTGTCTGTTTTCTGACAGAGTGAGAGTCTGGCACTTGGTACTAAAGGCCACGACCACACCAATGTGGACAAATTCTAAACTGCATCTCTTGTTTTTAATTTTGGCTCTTAATCCACACCAAACCAGCATTTTCCACTTGTGACGAACAAAGCCTTCTCTCCCAGTTGATTTTTCTTTCTTTCTTAAAGTTGCCAATAATTCAGTACAAGCATTGATTTTTGACAGTCTCGCATCCATATTAGCCTGTTCACACGCGGCATTTACATGCAACGTGGCGCTTATAATACACCCCGACATGCACTTGGGTTCCTGCAGATGAACTCATATATCACTGGGTAAAACAGACAGGATGTTTTTTACACAAAGAAAGACACGACTTAATGTATGGCATTTGCTGAATTTACAAGACGGCCCTAAGGGAGTCTGGAGACTTTCTCCATGGGTGACAAAAAGTCGGAGGATTTGGGCACTGCAGCAGCAAAAAGTCATGATAAATAAAGTGCAACATCGAAAACCATCCGATCTTTGACGACAAGATAGGCCAAAACTCGATTATTAGTCCGGTTTGTTGTACCTATCAAGTGAGCGTGATCTCTAGAGCTCATGGGCAACAATAAAACGAAAAGATAGAGCCAAAACGTGATGTGAATTCAGCTGCAGTGAACTGTTTGTCCTCTTTGAGCCCTGGTGCCGAGGTCCTTACAAAAAACATATTGAAGCATGGTCTTTTCTGGAAGCTCCGTGTGTGTGGAGTGCAGTGACAAAGCCTGGCTCCTTCGCAAATACGCAAACACACACACACACACGCAGCACACAACTCACAGCCTACTCACTCACATGCCGTGTGGGCTGGCATTGTGTTTATTGCTCCGTGCTTTCAGAGCACCAAGGCCATTAGCATTGTGAAAAGCTGGACTGGGGAACAGCGAGGTTGTGTGTATGTGTGTGTGTGTGTGTGTGTGTGTGTGTGTGTGTGTGTGTGTTCATATCTTGGTGTTTCATTGCATATGTGCCTATATGTGCCGAAGGGCATGAGCTTACATTTGTAAACAGAAAAATATGACATCCCTTTTGGTTTCAACGCGTCCGCCTCTATGTGCCTTCCCTCAGGAGGATGAGTGTGTTTTGCGTGTATGTGTCCGTGTAATAAAAGGAGTGAGTGAGGTCACAGACTTCTGCTACAAAGGCTCCCAGCCCAAGGTCTACTAGAGTACAAGCAGCCTTTGTAAAAGCCATGTGTGGAGTGCTCTGTGCTGCATTACAATGGATCTGAGAGAGCGAGAGAGACATAGGAAGAGAGAGGAGGGAGGAGAGGCTCTAACAACTCATATTGATTAGCAGGAAAGAGTTCCACCTGACTCCCTGTCCGCTGATACTGCTGGCAACAGGGGGAAAAAAAACGATAGACATCTACCTTCTCCGCATGCTGGGAATTTGTTTTTCTGCACATAATGTGGCATGACAGCACGTCTTCACGGTTGTGTTGCCCCAGGGTTGCATAATTCGCCCCCCCCTCCCCTTGTTTACACTCCGTGTGTACCCTTATTTGGATGTCTGCATTAACTCTGCTATATATACACAGTATTATATGAGTGGGTGTATGTTCACATAGGACGCCGCAGGAGAGGAAACATCAAGCTAATACATATCAGCAGACGCACTGCTCCGGGCTTTTTTTCACAGCTGTTCCACGCACACAAACACACACACACAGACACAAACACACATGTTATGTTCTAACCTGCCCTGGATGGTTCACTCCATGGGACTGGTCATCATTTATTGATAGGGAGAAGCTATAAACAGCCCATACGTCAGAATGCAAATAGTGCAGCAGGGCCATTTGGATGCACATGGCCGTGTATCAAAATAAAGGCTTGTTGGTGGAAGTGCGCTGGCGAGGTGGAGCACAGGGATATTGCCCCGCTGATTGAAGGACACAGTGTGTGTGCATTATTGTGTAGCATGTGAGGGGAGATGAGGGCTGGGAGGGGGACTATTTGTATGTGTGCATATGCATGTGATATCTTTAACCATGTTTGTATATGCCTATATGTTTTCCGCGTTACATAACAAGTATCCTATGAATGCAGTGAGGTGTAAAGGGGTAAGCCACCCGCCTCTCCTGAAAGTTTAAGAATGGTCTGATAGACGGACTGACTCACCAACCCAATAATACACTCCGCAGCTGTCACTATGGGCCTCACACACTGATGGCTTACTACAGTACAATATTCCTATACTATAATGCAGTGACATCAGAATGAAGTCGATCTTCCATCTTGTTTTTTTGGAGCAAGAAATGAATATTTTTTGGGCAAGATGGTGGAGCTAGGCTGACACCCTAAAGCATACCTGGCTATATTATGTATTTTACTCTATATGGGTCCATTATTTACAAAATGAACATCCTGCTATCTGACATCATGCTCATGGTGGGAAGCCCAGTAAGTAAACTTACTTGGTCGTTGGTCTTGCTGCTGTGGTTCAGCTTGCAAGTTGTTTATATGTGGTGAATCGAACACATTGTTAGCATTCAACCACTTCCTGATTAATCAGCAACTGAGAGAAGATGGATTGTGAAAATCTGGAGGGACTTCTGGCCATGTTTCAAGCTAAAACAACATATTTGATAGCTTGATGTCTAATGTTAGCATTCAAATGTTTCTATCAAGATCACCGTTTGATTGCATCCAGTGCTTGAATAAATGTTTGCCATTAATGTTTGTTGATATTTTTTAATAAATTTAAGTCTTTCCTGACATATTGCATGTCTCAAATTCTATGTTTTTGGAATATATCCCATCAGATTTTCACTATTCATTGTATTTTTAGTTGCTGATCAATCAGGAAGTAGCGAAATGATCACAAGTTGTCAGATTCCCTGCGTTTGCACGACCTGCGACCTGGAAGACAGCAGTATGGCATTTACCAAGCATTTGAGCTTCCCACCCTACCTGAGCGCGATGTCGGAGAAAATGGCCGCTGTGTGAATACGGTCTGTTCATGAAGACTTGAAACTATCGACTGAGACCGTAAATTTGTCACGAAACTGAAGTGAATCAAGTTATTTTATTATTTATTTTCTCGTAAGCTTACATACAAACTGACTCATTTTTGAAACCATAGGCAATAGCATTCACATCCACATAGGTGTGGATGCTAGAGCTTGCAGTATTGTTAATTCATACACTTTTTTTTCCCAAAATGACTATTATTTCCAATCGCTCTTCATAAAAACCTTCAAGGGCGAAAAAAATAATCAAGGTTTCATCACAAAGGCTTTTAGATGAACAACAAAATATCTGCCAATAATTCTAAAAATCTTAATATATGTTTTTGTGGTCTACTGGATGATACATAAACATTTACTGTCCTTGGACACAAACAAGTTCTTTGCTATTGAGAAATAGATGTCTTGTCGTGGCTTGTCGGATCACACTTGTCTCGGTGGATAAAACCAACAAAGTCCGTTGAAAATAAACATATTTGTTCTCGTCATTTTATATGCGCAATTATTTTCTTCTCTCTTCTTTTTCTGGGCATTTCAGCCAAAAGTAGCTGCAACACTTTCAGCTTCTGTACCGTCCCAAGGTAATATCTTGAGCAGATGAGCCTTCAAGGGGGATAATCATATACTCTGCATGTGTGCGCATATGCATGTGTTTGTGTGGGCGTGTGCGTTTGTTCGACACAGTGAGGAGTGGAAGCTCTGGCAGATGACAGCACATGCCATCTGCCGCTATGCACCTCATCAGTGTTGTACACCAGTTGCACCCGCACCTAAAAAAAAAAAGAACATATAGTTGAATTTAAACAACAAATTGTTACTTCTTATTTGTTTCTCATTCCATTCCTTCACATTTCTCGCTGCCTTCCCCCCCATCACCCCTCCAAAACGAACATCCAGGTGATTGAATAATTTTTTTGCACATCAAAGTCGACTGTAACTGGAGGTTGAAACTAATGGCTGTTCTGGAAGATGATTTAGGCTCTGAGCAGACATTAGAAAAGATATTAGAAGCAGGGAACGCCATATGGGAGAGTGGCACAGGCACCAAGGACGAAATCATATTACCTGGCAACTGTACACATCAGAGGGGGACAAAAACACACAACTCATTTTGAAGGCATGGAAGTCAAATGTGTAATGTGATTTTAGATGAGGCGATGACTCACAGGATCTGAGTATAACATGAATTCATGTTATGTGGGACCGTAGAACACCCCAGGTGATAGGATTATGGAGATCTTTCACCATTTTTCATGGTAATTTGTATTTATTTATCAGTAAGCCAGTAAGCCTGGCAGTAAGTTGTGTCTATTAGAAGCCTGTTTAATGAAAATGCGGTAAACGATCAGACAGGGAGGGCAATTCGTGACTGGTGTTCTTTATTTATTTATTAACAGAAGGAGATCAACATGTAGTCTACACAAGGTGTTACACCACTGCAGATACACAGTACTTACTTATACGGACATATTGCAGTATGGTAATGTGATCTAAGCCTATAACCTTAGTGATCACAGCGCTGTTTCATCCTTAAGTTAGTTGCTTCACCTTTTACAGTGTTTTTGCATTGTTTTTTTAGCAAAGTCTTGCTGGGTAAAGTTAGCCATTCAGCTAGCCTACCATAGTTAGCAATTAAAACGATTAAAAACATCAAGTTTATGAGCAATAACAGTTGGATCTTCAAGCTACTAGCTTTTGCAAGACAGTGTACATCAGTCACTTTAATTTTCAGCAGTTCCTCCTAGCACCAAGTGTAAAAAAAAAGTCATAGCCTATTGGCTTAACGTTAGCTAAGCTCCTCACGCTTCTAGGCTAACATTAGAGCTAGCTGTTCACTAACAGTTATCCGGGGCCTAGTTTTGGAAATGGGGGTTGGGCTTATGAATAATTGTTGCACCGTTTCAGAAATATCTGTCCATAAAACACACCTGAGAACACGTATCTCATGTGTGCTGTTTTAAACAGAAAGCAGATTGTATACTTCCTGAATAACATGTCATCATAACATTTTAAGCAGCCTTTCTGTTTTTTCCCCGTCTCACTTCCGTCACTGCGTTATCAGAGTCCATTTGTGTCTCTCTAAATATAACGTCCATTCTGTCAACACATGAACACAAATGCTCCAACATAATGACACGTAGTCTGAGTTCACATTTGCCAATGATACCACACGCACTGATAAACACAATGCCCATGTACGTGTGGACAGGGCCAAAGACATTGAGGTGATTATTGAAATGCTATATCGAAAAATAAATGTTAAATACCTTTGATAATATGTGCAAAGCCATCTGTGAAAACTGAAATAACTAACTTAAGGATGAAAAAAGCACTGTGATCACCACGCTGACTGGAGGTAAGCATATGTACATTTCATAAAAATGGACAGGCCTGCCTTGTGCTACATCATCCATCATCATTTTTCATAAATGCTGCAAGATCTTGGTGAAGCAATCCACAAACCTTATCAGCCCTTTTCTCCCCTCTGTTCCTCTATGCATTTTTATGCGTGGTTTCTCTGTACTGTCTTTGTCAGGATTTGCTCAGTGTCTCAGTTTCTCTCTCTCTGCTGATCCAACACACACACACACACACGCACGCTCACACGCTCGCTCGCTCGCTCGCTCGCTCACTCTGACATAGTGTCTCCTCTCACTGCAGCGAGGACGCAACAAGGTCAGAGGTCAAGTGTCATGTGATCTTGATGTTTAATACGCACTGACACGCTGCCTAAGCTGCTCAGGATGAAAGCGTGACGTCACGGGACCTGCCGCACATAAATGCGAGCACACACGCACGCACACACACACACACACACACACACAGGCTTTGATTAGACGTGAGCTGCACGTGAGGATTTCGGCTGTAGCCAGCTTAGGGGCATTTGCGTAGTGGCCAACACACATTATACGTCAAGTAAACACACACATGTGCGCACACCTACAGGCTCTCACAAAGGCCCATCTGTGGGAAAACGTCATTTAGCTTGCTTGTACCTGTTGATTAGGGATCACCACGTTTCCCAGCAAATCTGAAAGGACAAATTATTCACCCATGCTGCCCAGCTTCCCCTTCCACGCACTGGCTTTTATGTTCAAACAGGTCCTCCGCTCACTCTCTCTGTGAGAAATGTCTCCGACTCATATGGTAATACAGCAAAAGGGAAAAACAGGTTTATGGCTTTCCTGCCATTCATACACAGAGGGAGCCTTTTCCATAACAAATGATAAAAGGCATCGATTAATATTCATACTCGGCTCAAACTGTGGAGAGAGGAACCTGACTGAAATCCAAAAATAGTCAGACTGCGGCTTGTCTCCGGTTCTCTGACGGGCACAGGCATTTCCTTCCATTTCAAGTCGTGAACACTTATGTAATGCTTCTCTTGAAATAAGCGCAGGCACCTGAGCCTCATGATATACATTAATGTAAAGCTCAACGTATTCTGTAAACTGTAGCTCAGTGCAGAATAAACACTTCGGAGGATCTTTGTTGAGAAGTGTTAAACAGTTTAAAGATAGTGTATCTGACTACATATCTTATTGTTTACATTTCCATGTGTGACGTACTGTTTCTCAGCTATGCCATGACCAGCCCCAGCCACACCAGCCGTGTGTGGCTTATTATGCAATTTGTCAACATTACTCAAATGCTACGAATGCTAGGATGGTCCATGATGGAAAACATTGATCTGAAGCTCATTCGTAAGGCTGTTTCTGTGAATCAAGCCTCAGAGTTGAGCGTGTCAGTGCTTGACAACTGTCTACTTGTTGGGAAAAGTTCTGCATTTTGGAATGACCCAACAACTAATAAATATAGCAACTTCTGCTCAACCCTTACTATTATGACTTTGTATTAGCTCCAGGAGTCTTTACTTTCAATGCAGACAATTCAGTTGCTTTATACAGATAATGCTGTACTTGCTCATCCCCAGAACGGAAGATATCTCAGACTCACATTGATAAACGCTGATTAAATTTGACGCTTCAGTGAAAGATGAATCATTTATTCTTTCCCGTCTCCTTTAGCCTAGAAACCAGAAGGATCTTTGTACAGCAGCAGACTACTTTTAATAAGGCTGAAGCTAAATTGTGTTTAGATTTTACATGTAATTCTACTTCAGGGGTAATAAGTATAATTATGTCATGCAATTTAAACCTCTTTTTTTTCTGTTTCATCGAAATACATTTCGTCTGCAGCGTGTTAAAAAAAAAGGGGCAGCGTTAGATAAGCAGCTATAATCAGTGTTTTTCCAATAACCTTCTTCAGCTTGAAAGCAGTTTGACCATGTGAAAGGGGTTGCTCATAAATCCCTAAATCAATTCATCTTAAATGCCCCTTAGGTTTTTGCAGATTCAGTTCCATTGCTTCTGAGTGGAAATGGCCTCCGTCTGTGCTTCTCTCCATGAATAACAATAAGAGGAAGCTGAGCACACTGCAACAACTCCAACATCCAACAAACTGTAACTTTCTCTGTCCCCAGCTCGTGACGACAGACGGTAGTCTAGCACTCCCTCCAGTGTCTGCAGAGCTTCATAGCATCACTCATAGCGACTTGCATCCACTGGCCCCTCAGGTGCCACAGCAAAGGGGGCAGTGAAGTCTTTATGGCTGTAAGCAGAAAGAGCGCTATCTACGGAGCAATGTATATTTGTCTGATTGTGAAGTGTTTTTAGACCTTATTTAAATTCTAAACTCAAAATATAACTCATGCACATGTATGACCACAGAAAGAGCAGGCCCAAAGTGCCAAAGAGCCAGTAACATATCATTAATTATGTAATAACAAGGCAATTTTGTATTTCATTATAACGCCTGAGTACAAAAAAATAATGGAAATGAAATAATAAGCACTAGCAGGTTGTACACACATTGAGATAGGTGAAAGAGTATCCAAAAACTTGAGAATATTAATAAGAAGTATATTCATCCAAATATTCAAGACATCTTGAGACAGTAGACGTGACAGTATAAAACATCTAGTCTACATCTGCAGAACCAATACTAATAACGCAGCTCAGATGTAAGGTCAAGTGCATTTATTCTGGGTCAGTGAAGAACAGTCCCACAGGACCTAATTACAGCGAGATCTTGGGCTCCCCTACAGTGAATACTGTGTGTGTCATGCGTGTGTGTGTGTGTGTGTGTGTGTGTGTGTGTGTGTGTGTGTGTAATCATTTTTGTTTTTCTGTCAACAACAACAGGACAAAATGCGACGTCATGCTGGTCACTCACACACCGCACACACATACGTACATATTCACGCGTGTGAATGTGTGTGTGCCCAAGTCCCCAAGAATGGTGCTGGGCTGCCTCTCAGGTGGAATGGCCATAGTCAGAACTGCAGGTCACATCATTTACACATTACATATTAATAATGTTCCATTACTTTACTAATTAGTAAATGTAATCATTAACATTACAAATCATTTCGATTTTGAAGCCCATATCCATTAAAAGTGCCTCGCAAACAAATTCAAAAAACCTACCATCTTTTGTTTTTAAAGGTACAATATGGGGGCAGCATGTCACCAGAATAAATGCTCACTGCTGCTAATTGTATACTCTTCCACATTTGTAGTTACTGTACTACTAGCCAGTTAGCTCAGTTAGCCTTGCAGCTAGCTAGATTACTTGTGGCGTTTTAGGTGTTTGGTAAATTTTTGAATGTTTTGGAATAAGATGTTGGAATAATTCACCTTTAAAGTGCGTTCATGTGGTGCTGGAATAAGCGGAAAAAACAAGTTGGAAACTCAGAAACTCACACGAATGACCAATTCAGAAAGGGCTAACATTTTGGCACACAGCCTGCTGATTTTGACGTAATGTTTGCCGGAGAAAAGTACAAATGTTTGGTTAGAAATGTTTTGCATATTGTACATCCATCTTTTATTGCATGGGATGTGTAATGTGGTGTGGCATTGTCACCATTAGTTTTTTTTACAACGTCTATTTACAGATAGAAAGGTTCGCTTACTTGCAGCATCCATGTTGTTTCCACATTAGGACTAAAAAGTCCAATCCTCACAGTGAAGACGCACAACATCCAACTCTGACCTAAACCAGGTGATTCCTGTATGTGAATAGCATCTGCAATGGGTTAGGAAGCCAGCTAATAAGACACAACATGCCAGTCAGACAGCTTTTATGTTATAGGGTGACTCATTTCTGCCAAAATGCTCACCAAAATGCCTCCTCAGACCAAGCTAGCATGTGCCGACCAGCCTTCCCACTGAACGCACAGAGACAGTAAAGTATAACCCTGAATTTTGGCAGTGTGTTACTCGAAAGTAACTGTAATATATAACAATCTTTCAAATTGTAATCCTTACACTGCTCAAAAAGCACTAGCATTGGTGTAGTGTGTGTGTACGCACATCACAAGCCTGCTAATGACTGAGAGGGTCATTATGAGCTCATTTGCAAGCAAATCTAACAGGGAGGCATTAAAAGTGAGAAGGTCATGTCTCTCTCATACTGTCCTCTGTCTGACAACATCATCCCTTTCATTTTAAAACGCTCGTAGAAGTGTCCCTAATAGTGCCTGTGTCCTTCCCCTTCCTCTCCCACAGGATTTTCTCTTGTTTTTCTTTTTCACATGTATTTGCAGATGATTCTGAGCAGTCACACCTACGGCAGACTGCCGTTTCTTATTCCGCTCCCCGAAAAGCATCTGATCTCTGCCGGCGCTCTGCCGGGTCACACCGGGACACCGCTCCTCGTCCCAAAACAGAAACAATGTGAAATCCCTGAGTAACTCTCTGTGATGTTGGTTTGGGATTAGAACATTTTGTCCCAAGCATCCCTTCATCCCCACCCCCTCCCTCCTCTGTCTCTTTTTTCGGCCCCTCCCCGCCCTTTCTCTTTCTCTCTCTCTCTCTCTCTCTCTTGCTGTGTCATTTCTGTTTGGATCTTTGTCTTCTGTGTCTCTCATCACTCTCATTTACGAAAAAGCATTAAGTGAAACCAATTTTTTCCTATATTGTCCATTTACATTTGCTCATGCTGGCTAAACAAACACAAACAGACGATGTTTGTGTCTGCGTCATCTCTGAAAGTATTTCTAAATTCAGTCTGATTTGTCCACAAATAGTGTAAACAGACAAAGGTGTGTGTGTATGAGTGTGTGTGTGTGTGTGCGTGGGAGGGGTGTAGGGGATGAGGGGTGTTGACTCTCCATCTCGACAGCATCCTGAAGGTGCACATGCAACCGCTCGCACACGCGTGCAAGCAGGTCATCCAATAGATGCACACTCTCTTGAAGATAACTCAGGGGGGA
>OMLP01000394.1:7152-20997 GCA_900302685.1 Spondyliosoma cantharus | reverse complement strand
CCAGCGGCGGCGGAGATAAACCCAAGGACAAATGGAGCAACTTCGATCCCACCGGGCTGGAACGGGCTGCTCAGGCGGCCAAGGAGCTCGACAAGTCCCGTAAGTGTTCAGGGGGGCCTGTTAGCTCAGCAGATGTGACTGGAGAGGATGTTTACACAGTGTATGACACCGTTACTACACACCGGAGACATCGTGCTCCAGCATCCAGCTCCTCTCTGCTCCACGCTGCGGCTCCTCTCAGTGATGCCGCAGCGAAGATAATGAGCCCCCAGACTCACAGTCTGCGGCTGTACAGATAGATTTCATCTCATCATTGTGAATGAATCTGCTGCTCCTGAGAACAACGCTGTCCTGCTCTCACCTTCATTCAAACTAGTGGACAGAGTTCAAAGGTCATCACCTTGCAGTCTGGCTTGTGTCAGTCAAATTCCTCATGATCCACACACATGACCTGGATCACCTATTGATTCATCTTGTCTGCATGATTTCTTTTTTAAACATTTTCCACATTTGTTAAGTGGAGGTAGAACGATGAGGAGAGAGTGGTGAATATCTTCTGGGCTCTTAACCTCTCTCTGACAGTAAACTGAACATCTTCGTGGACAAAACAAGATATTTGAGGATGTCACCTTGAGCTTTAAGAAACCCTGAGTGACATTTTTTCACCATTTTATATTTTATAGACCAATTTACTAATCAATTAATCGATTGACAGATTGATAATCAATGAAAACAATTAACTGTTGCAGCCCTATTCAGGATCCAGAAACACCATGTGGCATTGTTTTCTGAAAATGTCCATGTCTTAAGCTCACTTGTCTGTTGTTTTCTCTCCCCTCCATCCAGGACATGCCAAAGAAGCTCTGGACATGGCTCGAATGCAGGAGCAGTCCACTCAGATGGAGTATCAGAGCAAAATGAAGGTATGGAAGAAACACACACACACACACACACACACACACACACACACATTAAACGAATGTGACAGAAATGATTAATTCATCAAAATAGATGGCAACTGATATCATAGTCATTCGACTACCCGTTGCAGCTCTCCCCATGTATTTCTTCTTCTGTAAGACACCAAGGACCTTCATGGCACATTCCTGCTGATCATGGGTTTGATTTAAATGTTCATGTGTTTGTTGCTTGAGTTTTTTGACAGACTTTTCTGTGCTCCACTAACAGGAGTACGAAGCAGCAGTTGAGCAGCTGAAAGGCGACCAAATGCGAATCCAGGCAGAAGAGAGGAGAAAAACTTTGAATGAGGAGACCAAGCAGCATCAAGCGGTGAAGACAGAAATGCCTTGTCCTTTGCTTTTTGTATTTTAATGGAAAAAATTAAGTAAATTGTTGGAGTAAAAGAGAGCGGTTTGAGCTGCACGATTACAGTTAGTTGATTTCTGTCTCATCACAGAGGGCTCAGTATCAAGATAAGCTGGCCAGACAGCGATATGAGGACCAACTACGGCAACAGGTAAGCTCATTCCCTACATGTGTATCATATAAGGCTTTATAATGAGACGCTGTACTAAAATTCTGTGGTGTTTTTACAACAGCAAGCCCTGAATGAGGAGAATCTCCGCAAACAGGAGGAGTCTGTGCAGAAACAGGAGGCCATGAGGAAAGGTCAGCACTCTACCATTAATTACACGATCTTGTGAAAGCTCTTTACAATAATGAGCGGTGGTTCACGTACCTGTCGTGTGATGGGCTTTTACAGCAACGATAGAGCACGAGATGGAGCTGAGGCACAAGAACGAGCTTCTGCGCATAGAGGCCGAGTCCAAAGCACGAGCCCGTGTGGAGAGAGAGAATGCCGACATCATCCGCGAGCAGATCCGTCTGAAGGCTGCAGAACACAGACAGACCGTCCTGGAGTCCATAAAGTAAGATTTAACATTATCATTACTATAATGTTTGATGCAGTTTCTTGGTGGTTCTTGGTGTATTGAATCATGTATTTTAGACTGAAGATGTTGAAGTATTTAAAACAAATGTAGTCTCCAAGATGCCCTCATATAACAGGAATGGTCAGATTTATGTGTTAATTTACTGGTTAATCAGTTGGGCTTGCTTCACAGTATACTGCTATTTGCTTTTAGGACTGCAGGTGCTGTGTTTGGAGAAGGATTCAGGGCCTTTGTGTCAGACTGGGACAAAGTCACAGCCACGGTGAGACATGTATTCACATCCACAATCAGTTTAGTGAATGATTACACTGATTAGAAATAAGCTATAAGAACTGAATTTGACACCAAGTTTTAAATAACTTATTGGAAATGCCGTGTGTTCTGCATAATAAAGGTTATTTACGTGTAAAAGTACCAACAAATGTATTGTATCCTCACCATAACTTTTATGTATAAAACAAGTAATTTTACGACTCAGTCATTCAGACTCACAACCACCTACTACCCCACACTGAGGAGAGGCAGTCGGGGACGTAGACTCCACTACATCATGTGATATGGCGCGATGTTGTATAAAAAAAAAAGTTTCTGGAGCTTTACTCAAAACGGCTCCCTTAACCTCTAAATTTGTGCCCACCTGTCTTCTTAAGCATATAAATCCTGCATTTACTTCTTTTGAAATGTCCATTTTCAGACAAGGTTAAGTAGTAATTTCATAGGAGATTTAACCTGCAAGATGCAAGTCAGAAAGAAATCCTGGATCCATCCCTTGAGTACGATCCACATCAAAAGTTAATGCCGTCTGTTCTGGGCTGAGACTCATCCTCTGTCCAAGTTTCGTAGAAATCTGTTCAATAGTTTTTATGTAATCCTGTTGAAAAGCTAACCAACAAACAAATTGTCATGGGTGAAAACATATGGCAGCTGTGATAATACTGCTCAAGAATAAACAATAAATAAAAAGGACTCTTGGGTTCTGCAACAAAAGGTGCTTGTGAACACTGCAGGTCATGTATGATCACATCCATATTTCGTGACAGCACTACATGTGTTTACATTTTCTATATTACACAACTGATGATATCCAGTAAACAAAATAAACCACAATGTTCACGCAAATGTTGTTGGACTAAGGGTGTGGGCAAACCCGAAATAGGTTTGAATTGAGTGTTTTTCCTTATCCTTGCCTTGAACTGCAACTGAATATTGTGTAATGTTGATGCTTCGACAGGTGGCAGGTCTGACCCTTTTAGCTGTGGGAGTTTATTCGGCCCGAAATGCGACCGGGGTGGCGGGACGTTACATCGAGGCCAGGCTCGGAAAGCCATCACTGGTGCGGGAAACATCGCGATTCACTGTGGGAGAAGCAATCAAGCATCCAGTTAAGGTAGCTAATCAGCAACTGATCATTTGCTCATGTTGTTAACTGCAGATTATCGTATGCTAACTGTACTTTTTCTGTTGTGTTTATCTATTTAGACGGCCAAACGGCTGAAGAGCAAACCTCAGGATGCTCTCGAGGGAGTTGTGCTCAGTGTAAGTGTCTATTAAAGTCTTTAAAAATGCATGTTGTCACATTGTTCATAAAGTTTTGTAACCTCTTGATATAAATGCATTTTTGCATCTTGCAGCCCTCCCTGGAAGAGCGTGTGCGTGACATCGCCATAGCAACAAGGAACACAAGGCAAAACAACGGCCTTTACAGGAACATCCTCATGTACGGGCCTCCAGGCACGGGCAAAACTCTCTTTGCTAAGGTACACCCGACGACTGATGTAAACGTTTACATGCATGGAAAGTGATTCTTTTGTCTCACTGTGAGGTTTCTCTTTTTTTGTGGAGTAGAAGCTCGCAGTGCATTCTGGGATGGACTACGCAATTATGACTGGTGGTGACGTAGCCCCCATGGGCCGTGATGGTGTGACAGCCATGCACAAAGTGTTTGACTGGGCTACAACGAGTCGACGCGGGTACGCTAAATGATATTATATTAAATGACGCAAATACAAATAGCAATAGCAATACAAATGGCAATACTTTCAGCTCCAGATACAAAATCAGCAGATGAAGGTTATTGTGTGTTTTTATCCTGTTACAGACTTTTGCTGTTTGTTGATGAAGCTGATGCATTCCTTCGTAAGAGATCCACTGTAAGTCTGCATGTTTCATTTCCCAGAAACCTGTTACAACAAATTTTTTCATGCCGTTTCATTTAATTCAAGCTACATAAATCGGAATCTTTGTCTTCTTTTTTTTGTAGGAGAAGATCAGTGAAGACCTCAGAGCCACTTTGAATGCATTCTTGTATCGCACTGGAGAACAGAGCAACAAGTAAACATTCACTTAGTAACTTTGTTGCACTCTTAACTTCATTTTGTCTGTTCCAACTTGGCGACTTCCCAGCATGTCCCTAAGCTGCTTTATTTCTTCTTTTTTTTTTTTCTGTAGGTTTATGCTGGTGTTGGCCAGTAACCAACCGGAGCAGTTTGACTGGGCCATAAATGACCGTATTGATGAAATAGTGAATTTTGCTCTGCCTGGTCCTGAGGAGAGGGAGAGGCTGGTGCGGTTGTACTTTGACAAATATGTACTGGAGCCCGCCACCGGAGGGAGGCAGTGAGTACAATTCCTCCATGACAACACAGCTGTTCAAATAGGGCAGGGACCCCAGCCACTGTAAACCAGGGATGCAAACTGAAACAAGTAATCAGACTCAGTCCTCCGTACCTGCATACTCACGTGTCCATATGTTAATTTAGAGTTATTTAGAGGAGTTGTATAATATCTAATGGAGTGATCCTTGGCTGAAGGGCTGTGCCAGGATGAGGATTAGATTCAGGAGACTAACGCCAAAAAAACACCTTGAGTGTGGCCAGCCATGCTGAGGCACTAATAACAAGGAGAAGGAGATCAGATGTGTGATGGAGGCTGAAAGGTGGGGGGGTCAGGCCAGGAGGCAACGAACTGAGCGATTAAAAACACAACACAGTCAGAAAGAAAGTGCATCATGGCTAACAAAACAAAGGATCTTTGCTTTTGCTTTCCGTACATCTGTGTGTGTTTGTGTGTCTTTTTGCAGGAGGATGAAGCTTGCACAGTTCGACTACGGTAAAAAATGCTCTGAGATAGCGAAGCGGACAGAAGGCATGTCTGGAAGAGAGATCTCTAAGCTGGGTGTGGCCTGGCAGGTATGTATCCTGTAGATATAAATCTTAATGTCGTAATCCTTTACTTCATTTTCTTAAAGTAAAGAATTTTTTCATGTTCTGTAGGCAGCAGCATATTCCTCTGAAGATGGTGTCCTGACAGAGGCTATGATTGACGCCCGAGTTGACGATGCTGTCAAGCAACACCATCAGAAGATGAACTGGCTGCACGCAGAGGAGGAGGCTCAGACCCTTACACCCCCCCCAGCTGGGACAACAGCCATTGGAGGAAAAATGGGTTTTACTCTGCCACTATGTGATGCGCCTCAGGCTGAGGAGGTGATCGCTCCTGTCCTTGAGAAACAAGGAGGCGAAAGTATAGCACTTCCTTCAGATGTCGACCAATCAGAAGAAGGCAAAAGTGCCATTCCAGCTGGACAGGACTGTGAGGACACCGTCAAAGTAGAAGATGCGACAACAGTGGAGAGTTTAGTTGACCCTGCAGCCTCTACTGACAGTGAGGGCAAGGTGGATAAAGAAGGCAAAACTGGGTCACCACCTCCAAAAGATGGAACTCCAGTTTGAGTTGTAGATTTGTTCAATGGGGCCGCCCGGAATATAAAGATTAGCGTCCTGCCCATTTAACTAGTCTGTCAGTTTATGTCTTAAAGTCTGTTGGACTGTCTACGACAGAAGATGAAATCAGTGGTGGGGCAAGATGATCGATTAACAATTCAAAAGACAAATGACGCCTGAAACAGTTTCATTCTAATATATAAAATATAGATTGTACAAGTCAACGTGGAAACCAGACTGTGTGTCTGTAATAACAGTGTATAAGTGTTGTGCACAGTGGAGTGTCTGTTGGAATGATTAAATGGATCAGATTTTTTATAAACTGTAAAAGTTCTGGTGTTTCTTTCAGATGATATTACTCGCTTCTAGCTTGGATTAGATTAAGAAACTTGAATAATTAATCATCAAACAATCTGGTAATTCCAGTTGTGATGATGGGGAACTATTCCATTGTCATTTAATTCCATTTATAATCAAATATTCATATTTTGCTCATTTACATTTTAAGTCACACATCAGGTACAAAAATATACATACAGTGCATCAGCAAGAGGATAGAAATGGATATGAAAACACAGTTTTGCATTGGTTGGACATCAGGTAGGTCCTTGTGCACTGGCAGTCTCCTGTGATACAGCAGCAACATGCTGATGTCGTATAAATGTCATCCATTGTCTCAAACACAGTACTTTAATACTTCACTGAAGTACTGCCTGTACGGCATACTTTAGCAAAGCTTTTTGGGTGTCTGGTCTGGAATAATTAAGTAGGCGTTGGGCATTTAACAGTGGCCTTGCAGTCCAACGACCATCAACATAGGGGCCTCACGTGCCACAAAGGTCTCATCAACACGATCTCCAACATCCACGAGGGGTCATCCTGAACATGCTTCATTTTTGTTGTTGTAGCATCTGAAACTGATCAGTTTAATCCAGGCTTAGAGTCCACAGTCTGCGAACAGCTGCTTCAGGTAGAGCAGTAGATTAAGTAGAAAAAACCTCAGTACATTACCAGCACATTGTTTCTCTCAGATATTCACAGGCTTTATGTCCGTGTACATTTAGTGCTGCAGCAAAGTCCTTTGGAGCAGGAGTGAAGGTGTGGCACTGCTTGAAGAGTCAAACGGGAAAATCTGAAAGATTTGGCAAAACACGAGAAATTATTGAATAAATTACACATTTTTGCACATTATGATGCCATTCTTGAAATATTACAGAAGAAAATATTTTGAGTAAATACAGTGTTGGATTATTTAATTAGAACGAGAAATTGACTGAAGCTCAATTACATATTTTTAGTAAATATTTCAAAACAGTTGTTGGGCTGCAATCTTAAACTGAGTTTACCAACACTAAATTGTAAATGTCACACATATTCAATTTTTTTAAAGGAAGAAGTTGTATCACTGAACCAACCAGAGTACAAGTCAAGCTCCTCCTGTAGTTCCTTTGTTAGAATATTTTTGTGTTTTAACTCCTTAATCAGGGATTTCACAGTCTTCTTAAGTCTTCTTTCCCGATCTTTGGCATTTCTTAAGTCCCGCTGCAACTCTTCTATTCTCTTCTGAGCCTCACTTAACTTTTTCTTAACTTGAACTGGGTCAAGGGCATACTGATGATCCTGCTCAAGGGCATACTGATGATTCTGAAAGATATTAATTTTAACATAAAATGATTATCTTCACTTCATAAATTACACTTTAAAATATTCCCAGCATCCTACATTTTAAACAACAACTATTTCACTCACTGAGGTTGACTCCTCAAGTTTCACTGACAGCTTAACAGGAACATCTGGAATTTGTGTAACAGCTTTTTGTGAGGTTCTGGTTGTCCTGGGTTTAGTGGGCACCTGGAGATAAAGTCAAAATGTTTAATTTGTAACAGCTTAACCTTCTTTATACCAAGTTAATATATGGAAAACTGGTATTACTTATTTGGAAACAATTTGCCAATGACGCTAACTTTGCAATGGCGGTCAGAAAATCCAAAAACTGACGGGACCACTCCTTCTCTTAAACGAGTTGTCTGTCCGGTCATGTCAAAGTCATCTGACTTGAAATGACAGCTGCAGATGACAGAGCGGTCATTAGGCTTAAAGTCCCTTCTCCTCAGTGCTGCTGTCCATGCCCGTCTTTTGACTTTGTCTTTTGGGAACCTGTACACAGAACAAATCCATCTGAAAAACACTATGCAACTTTGCATACTATGTAGCTACAATTCAGGAACATAAGTTGTCTCAGTTCCAGGTAAACGAACACCTTTAAATTACAAAATTTAGGACTAATTAACACAAAAACACATGGAAAGACATAGCGGATAATTGATTATTTTCAATCTCAGTATCTTACTAATATGCATCATGTCACAGTTGTAAACAAACAGGCTTTATTTAGGTTTATGTAGGACTAATGAACACAACAACACAGAGAGCCATAGCTAATTGATAAATATCTCTATCAGCATCTTACTGATTTATAAACTTCAAAAATGCTCATCTTTTTAATCAGTGCATCTCAATCAGGGGCCTTCACATGGTGTTATCATTAAAACAAGGAAAACTTGTATGAAATTCAACAAGTTCGTAACAGTAAAATGACTTCGCACCTGTGAAAGGTTATTCGCTGTTCCTTGGTTTTGGCATTTCTCCGATTAGAACATCCTACAGCAGCACAGAAACATGGCATTTTCTACTCTCTCTGCTATTTGAACGGGTCACAACCCCGCCACACAATGGCGGCGGCACTGACGCATCTGACGAGCCGGATGCAACATCTACAGTATGATTTCACTCCATAACGACTAATCTGATCCAGCACATTCGTGACAGTGAAATATTTTAGAAAATAACTTCTCGCCTGTGAAATGTTATTCCCTCGTCCCTTGTTTTGGCACTTCTTTCATTGGAACATCCAACAGCAGCACAGAAGTCTGGCATGCTCTCTGTTTTGAACTGGCCAGAGCCACGCTGCAATATGGCGGCGACGTCAGAGACGCGTCTCACAAACCGGAAGTGATCACTACCATCTCCGGAACTCTTATTTTTATTTTGATTGGGTGATTTCACTTCATTCAAAACACGGAGTTGACATATTCCAAACAGTTTGTCTTTTTAAAGTTGCAGTAAATATACTTCACACAGTATGAAGTAATATTGAATTAAACAACAGATAACAATTGAAGGGAAAGACAAGAATAACATAAACTGTCTGTTAGACAACTGAAGCCTACATGTGAAATGTCAAAATAATCTGATGTTCTAGGTTTAAGTTTTCAAAAGTATTCACACACGTTTAAAAATCATCTTGTTTTATCTTATCTTTAAAAATAAAAAAGGAACAAATCACTTTATAGATATATATTTGCTTGTATATGAGTCAAGTTAATTGTGCAAGTTTAGTCTGCCAAAGCAGTGGGATTGTTAAGAATTAGTAATATATGATTTTTTGTCCATAGGATATCTTTCTCTTTTTGAAAGGCTCCCCTGTGAATCAAACCAAAAAAAAAGTGGCAAGAAAACAATCTTCAATCATGTGAAACAGATCTTTTGTGTACAGCTGGGAAGAAACTACAGATGTCAGCTTTAGCAGGTGAGTACCTGTGTGTAAGCATCCTGAAGCTGTTTGTGTTACTCTGCGTGCAATGTTACTCAGCTTGTTTTTCTACCATACATTGTCTATGTTTTTAAGAATTTTACCATGAAATAGTCATCTGAATCAAGGCTTTTAGATGTTTTTCCAGAAGAGTGCCTTGGATGTTGATCTGTCTTTTTGAATGCTTTATGCACGTTAACCTTTGGTGTATATTATTGCTTGTTATTGTACAGTTTTGCAATGAAACAAGATAATAACTCTAGTTCTGCTGCATCAATATTGATATTTTTAAAGTTGTGCATCGTGGGTTTGACAATATTATCATTGTTTGTACTTCTTGATTCATTGATTTTCACGACTGAGTAAACTGAATAACAGGGGAAGACCAACCCCAGCAGATTATTGGGGCTGATATTCAGCATTTTCTGATTATCAGTGTCTGTGATTTTTTGTCATATTGCTAATAAAATAAACTACTTTAAAAATGTGCTAGTTCAACTTTGATGCAACATCCTCACACACAGTGTCCCGCCCACAACACTATCTAGTACCACATCACAATTAATAGCCTTAAAATAATGAATAACCTGAATCTGCGAAGTAACTTTAAATGTATCAAATAAATGTAGTGGAGAGGTATAGGATGAAGTATAAAGAAGCAGAATATGGAAATGCTCAATTAAAGTAACTGCAACTTGAACTCAAGAACAGTACTTGGTTAAATTGTACCTTTGGTTTATACCATCAGTGGATGTGCATCATTTTGAGGTAGAGCTTCATTTTTTACTGCAAGTGAATATCGGTCCCAAATATTGTTTTTCAGTCTCCTTCATTTCTATTAATTTGGTATCTGCCCTGAAAAAGATATATTAAAACCCCTACTAACTAAGCAATCGCATCATAAGTCATCAAAAGACAACACAATGTGATTCATATTACCCTGTTTATATTTGCAGGACCCTGCCAAGTAGCCATATTTGTAGTTTACAAAACTCTTCTGGGGACTTCATTCCCCTTTGACAGCATGTTTATTGTATTGTATTTATACCATGATAATATTGTAAATGTTCCTTTCTTTTCCAAAACTACATAGTGCACCTTTTAACTCATTACACTTTGCCTTTGCTTGTCCAAAAATATATATAGCATCTAAATGAAACATGAAAAAGACAGGTGCTTTTGACATTAATATTTAAGTTTGTGATTAATAGTAACTGACTGCTAATGGTTAAAAGTAATAGTTACTACAGGCAGTCTTGCATGAATGCTCTAATGAAACCACCACAAACTAAATTACATAAAGCAAATAATGATTCATGACGTGTTTCTTAGAGATGTTTTTCTTTAGTGGATTCATATGTACATACAGAAAAATCAGGCACTCTGAGCAGAGCTCGCAGTTTGCAAATAATTACAATGCTTCAATTCTTGTACATTTACAAAAGAAAAAATACTATGCCCTGAAAAATAGCATATCCAAGTTTAAATATGAATCAACACATACTGGAAACAGATTGGAGGAGATCCTCAGAGAGGTCTGGGTTTGGTTAATCATTACTATCCCACCCACTTCAACTTAATCCTAATCAACAACAAATTGTCGCACGAAAACACGCATTCAAATCAATTAATGCTCCTCCAAACGTACACTGTCCAAGATCAGGAATAAAAATCTGACAAATATGCTTAAATGAATCACAATTATATATAATCTGGAGGGGGAAAGAAAATCTGTATCCATATGATGTACCAAACAACTTGTAAGGAGTCATCCAGTCGTGGGTGTAGGTGTTATGGTTCTCCCTGAGGAGACATGGTTGAGTGTTTTCACTGGTCTGAGATGCAGGGAGGACCTTGGCTTGACCTTGATCTGGAGAAATAAAGGCAGAGCGAGAGCAGCGAGCTACCTCTGCGTAGAGGAGAAACCCATCATCACCATTATGTCCAGCAGCAGCCATTTTGTTAGGCCCTGACCCAAAGCTGTGTGCGTGTGTGTGTATGTGTGACTGTGTAGGCACACAGTGTGTATGTACTGTGTTGTACATATCCTATTATTTGATTGCTTGTGATCCGGGTCTGTATTTATTGCAAATTTTAAATTGTGTATCAGTAGAAACAGACAGTGTGGAGAAAAGGCCTGTTGCTCTTCTCCTCAAACTCTTGTAGGAGCTCATCGATTTCATTCTCCATGTCGTCAGTGTGCTGGATCTGCAGGGGTGGAGGACGAAAAAATTAAACACAGCCTGCCTGCACACACTGCTAATTTAGAACAAAAAAACAATCTCTGCACAATGAATCTAGCAACATTTAAAGCACGACATTTTTAATAGGTGACCACTGACTCTTCTCTTTTGGTGGAAGACTGTGTTCACTTGAAGACATTTTATTCATATCAAATATATAGTTTTACCCCATTATGTATTCTAATAATTCAAATTTCATTATTAACCCCAAATGTAATTAAAAACTTGTAAAAAATCTTTTCTAAAGAACCTTGGTAGGAGACACTTACGCATTGACACAGCTCACAGATGAGGAAGGCGCCCAGCGTTGCTTCCTCGTGGTTATCCTGAATATCTACATTGATGACGTGCACAGGCTGTAGAGTTTCCTGCTCTCGTGAATTCAAGTCTGGGGAGCAACAACAGATAAGAGACAATCAGAAGCAGTAAAAAAAAAAAGTTGTGTGGCCTCAAAAATTACAATCAAAGCAGTTTTCTGGCAAGGGGCTCTGAATGACTATTGCCCTTATGTGATTAGACATGTCTTCTTAGAAGCCTCACCCTCCAGCACTTGGTCATAGACTCTCTCCTCACAGGTGATGACCAGGTCAAACTTATCCTTGCAGCTTTGGAAGCGCTCAGGCTTTGATTTGATGCGCTTGTTGCGGTCCAGCATGTGCAGGATGCCATTCTGTGTGTATCTGAAGAGTGGGGAGGTCAAGGAACACAGCAGGAACGAGGGAAACATTTCAAGGCAATACAACACTCTCATCAGAGACAGGTTGACAGGACACCAAAAAATGCCTTCCAACAACCAATAAGCCTGTGGGAAATTATGATATTCATTTGTATTAATGAGACTATAGGTGTATTGTGAGGTACACACTTGAATTCAGTAGGTGTTTGTATTAAACAAACTACAGCGCCATCTAGTGGTGTCTAAAAAGTATGCAATTCATTATTTGTTGCGGTTTGACAGTATATTTCTGCAATTAATTGATTCATCAAAGTTTTAATATCAATGTTATCAACAAGCCATACCAGAAGGCCAATGTTGACTGTCTTTAAAACAGATGTTAGTATTCCAACAAACCAGTGCTACATTTTTTAAAAAACAGAGACATGTCCATGTTCCTCTAATACTACATGGCCATCCTGCAAGTTACCACTGGGTACACAGCATAAATAAAAAAAGACACCACTACTGTGAATTGTCTCAAACAGTGGACTATATTTTGCAAAGTCTCAAAATAACAGGAAATGGATGAGTTTGCAAGAGGCACTAGGTACATCTTCTACTCTTAATACACTGGTGTTTACGGGAAAACTAGATTACAATTCGTAGCACAGCACCATTGACATGCATAAAACAAATCTGACCTCTCAAACTATCGTGTTGGCAAAATGTCAAGAGTTCACCAGAGCTTCTTCTGTGTTTTTGCCATCCGGGGAATATCTATCAAGCAGGTTTTGGATCGTGTTGATTGAGAAAAGCATTTATCTGCAAATGAACTCCCATAAACATTTAGAATTACATACAGTACTATCCTTTGCAATAGCACAATAGCAAGTAAAAATTTGGTGAAGGACATCTTTCCTGAAGCCTAGAATTTCAATTAAGTGGCCTATTTAAATAACTATATGTAACCATAATTAAGAGAAATTCAAAGACTTTGAAGCTGGGGAGGATGATTTCACATAAGATTGATACTGATAGTGGAGACATTTGATGTGTGGATTATTTCAACTACATGAATAAAAAACAAAAAGTACCACCCTTCAGTGCTTATTGACAGGAGCAATAATGGCAACAATTTTGATTGAATCAAAGTGTCTGAGGGAGTTAAATACTAAGACAATGTGGTGGAAATCACTCATTACAGCAGTTTTACTTTACTTTGCACATCACAGGCTTTCCTAAGACCCATGGTATTGAGCATCGTAGTTAGATGGCATTCACATTTACACCTTCACTAAGAAGCAGTTCTGTGGGAAACTTAAGTCAATATCTTAATCTGACTACAATTTATCAAAGATAAGCATTTCTGTAGAAATGATCAACTATTCTACTTGGAATTTAAGTACAGCCTAACCACGTTGACTGATTTTTGTTAAATGTCCTGTTAAGTCATTTTTCAGTCAAAAAAACTTGTGATCACTGTATTTTGTAGCTAAGGGTGCTCTGCTGTGTCCATTTTTTGTTTGTATTTTCCCCCATACCACGTTTTAAACAGTATTTATCACCGATGCACCAGCAATTCAATTAAGAATTACTGAAAATATTGACTACAAAAAACAAATGAACCAAATCCAGATGAAAACCAGTAAGACCAACTTTCTGACAGTACTCAAACTGCATGATTAAGTCAAAACGTGTCAGTCTAATTATAAAAAAA
>OMLP01000388.1:39366-60477 GCA_900302685.1 Spondyliosoma cantharus | reverse complement strand
TACGATTTTTTTACTGGTTGCATGAATGACAGAACTTATAATGAGGCCATTAAAAAACCTCTTGAAATAAAGAATTAATTCAATATTTTTAGTCAGCTTTCTGGCTGTTTGTGGTCAATAATGATGATTTTATTAAGGGAAGGGAATGCATTTGTACCAAGCATCATCATTTAGGGTCTTCAATGAGGATATGTTTCCAGACAGTATGTCACCAGTAGAGGGAGGAAGAGGATCAGCCACATTTTGCTGCTCCGCTTGATGGAAGGTGTGTGTTTCTGATAGAAGATCAAACGATTGCTAATATAAAACACTCACCGTACTCTGTGAGGCAGTGGATTTGTTTTGGAAATTGTCGTTAATATCATCCAGTGGGCTATGCATCTGCTGTTTTACTTACTCCTTGTTCTATCATCCTTGTGTTCCTCCAGTGATACCTGTCTGGTACCACTTAAAGGTCTCCTTCACTTTGCTATGCTGTTTTGATGGACTTGGTAATTTTAGTCCAATCCAGTCAAAACTTTTAATCTTAGAGTATAGAGCAAGTTGACAACACAGGTTGGAACTGTTAACAGTCACGCACTGTTCTTGGTACTGAAGATCATTGCGTGGATTATTGCCTTTCACGGTCTCTCGTTTCTTGGTGTAGACCAGAACTTATACTTAGTTCCCCACAGTAACACCAGGCTGGGTGTGGTGACCCTGATGTGGGCATTTCATGAATATGTTGCTGCTCAGCTTTGGCTGCTGCTGCACCTGTGAGAGGAGGGACGCTGGAGTTCCCATAATGTGATATCAGACTGAAAAACATCATAAATTCATTTTTGAGTATCGCTGCAGAAGAACACATGTTATTATATAATACGATGAATTAATGATAACATTTGGTAAACTATGAAGCATTAGAGATGTAAAGAGAACAGAGCAAATGCAGTCAGTGATATTGCCTTAAAAGTATCTATCTAGCTCATTGGACCATTGTTACCTTACTACATACAGTGTGTTCTCACTACAGACACAGATATTATAGAAAGATCATGGATGGTCTAAAACTAGTGTCAAATAATTCGATTTTGGAGCATTTAGCAGACGCTTTTGTCCAAAGCGACTTCCAGTAATTCATACACTGATGGCACTGGGTGCCATGCCATGTGCCGACCAGCACATTAGGAGCACTTTGGGGTTAAGTATCTTGCCCAAGGAAAATTTGACATGCAGGGGAATCAAAACCAGCGACCTTCCGATAACAAGACGCTGGTTCTACCCCTGAGCCACAGCCGCCTGTATACAGCAGACTTTTTGTACTGTATTTATGATCAGTGTTACTGATTATATCATTCAGTGAGAGGGGAAGAGGGCAACAAACAAAGCCAGAAGGCCAGTGGTGGACTCTTAAGGGGCAGGGGCAAAAAAGATGACAGGGACACCAGCTGTATGAGGTGGGGCACCGGCATGCAGGAAATCAACACAATTATTATGTTATTAAACAGGTTCTTCTCAAAGGTTTTTATTGGAAAGTATGGTTCAGTCAGAAGCATCAGAGGTTCACAGGTAACTTTTAGAAAGTCTTGCAGCCAAGACATTTTTCAGGAAACCTTTGTTTCTTTAATTCCTTCGGTGACTGATCTTCATGACTGAATAAAGTGAATGCAAGTGAAATTTAATGCTGTTTTACTTTGTTTATACTTGTAAGACCTTAGTAGTAGCCACCTTTCTAGCATTAAACTGTTCTGAGAATGTCTTGTTTATTAAGTTATGGAAAATGTCATGAGCTTGTATTATAAAAAGCATCATTACATAGAAATTGGCATTTTTTGTGATTTGCTATGTGCAGTACTATGTGTTGAAAACTTGTACGTTGAAGTAAACATGTATGCAACGCTGTGATCCTACCCTCTCACTGAAGTTACATAGTGCAGAAACAAGTGATAGAGACAGAGACACCATTCACCCTGTTACAAGACACTATAGCATCAAAATGATCCTATTTTAAGGTAAAAAAAATAAAAAATACATGATACATGATGATACGTCATTTTGCTTTAATGCTGTCAATATTACCTATCTGAATTTTCTGATTATTTCTTTTCCAAAACTACATAGTGCACCTTTAATAATGAGCTCTCACTGATGCAAATGCACTTCCATATAAGCTGATTTGAGAGCACTTATTTTGCTTCTCTATGGCACCGCAGTTGTCTCGGCAGTAAATACTGAGCACTGCTGCTGAGTTTCTCAGAAACAAATCAAGCCCTCCGACGGTTTCAGAGTGAGCACTAGCTGATAGAAACACAGAAACACCTTTCAGGAATTAAGAAATCATCGTTGCATCTACCCCGACTGTTCCAGGCTGTTACATGTCCTTCCATGTTTGTTTTTTTTCCATGTTGTTCCAGTTGTAAAGCTGAGCTCCTGCTGTTTCCCTCTAAAATGTGAAGGTTGCATGCTTGACCTCATCCTGGAGGGGAACCAATAGGTTACACATGGCTCTCCAAATCCTCCCTACGTGTGTGTGCATCTCCAAACAGTCTGGGAGTCATTTCACATATCTGATAAGTATTTAGCTCCACAGGGGGAGTGGGTGCAGATGTACCGCCATGCAACCACTGAAGCCTGACTCTGTTTTTTCAAATGGAATGATTTCAAATGGAAAAGTGAATGGGATTAGCTTGATCCAGGTTTTGTGGCCCATTTGCTTCTCAGCCACTGGGGTACGTTTTATTAAGAAGACACAACAAAACAAAAGAACGAGCAAACCAGGAGTGTAAGAAACATGCATACAGTGTTTATTTTGCAACCTGGACACATTAAATAAAACTACAAAGGTACTTCACTTATACAAAAGATAGATTATATCCCATTCACATACAAAATAACAATAATTTACTGTATAAATTAAACATTTCACTATTTTGCTATTTACAATTTCATGGAAACGATGTCTTGGCCCCTCCAGATCGTTTCCCACAGGGCTTCTGGTGTCGTTTTCACACCATCGAGCACTACAGGACATTCACATCCACCACAGTTTGAGAAAAGCCACGCGGAAGATAGCGTGGAATTTTCTGATAGAGCGGAGGACCGGGACAGAAAACGGGAGTTTGCATAATTCACCGGGCTATCCAAACAAATGCGGCCTGGTTAGATTTTAATTGTCAGATTTGGTTAGCTTGTGTTTGATTTGAATGGACATTAATTTCCCATCGCTCTCTCACGTCTAGGCTCCTTTTCCCTCCCTCTGTCTACGCATGGTCTGCTCTGAACATCACAGACCCAGGGGCATGTGCTCTTGTCTTGCAATAATTAAGATGAGTTGCAGTTGAGCACAGAGTCACATTTTTACACAAGTCTGGAAAGAGCATCTTTTCATGAGCCTAATAATCTGTCTGATTCTCGAGAAACTACAAGTCCATGACTTGAATGTCACCGCGAGGCTCCATCATGCGTAAAATATAATCAAGTGCTCAGGATGCTGCACAAAAGTACATCTTACTTTTTTTTTTCTTTTGCTGAAACTGAACGCAAAAACAAATAAGTACTGTTCCGTTTTCTAAGCAGAAACAAATCTAAGTGCATCTTCTTTATTAATCCTGTCAGTGACTGAAAGCCTTTCAGGGTGACCATCTGCAGAGATGAAATCTAGTCCCAAGACAGGAAAGGCCCATTACTATGCCAATAGCGGATTAATTGATTTTGACCTTTCACAAGTAGTTTAAATGTCACAGCAATGCACAGAAAACCATCACAGCTGTCAGCTTGTGCATGTTACCATTGTGGCCCTTTTGGTTATATTTCTGCATCGGAGGCTTGTTCGCACTCAACATTTATGCCAGAAATCGAGGTGACGAGTAAGAGCTTCCACGTCTGCAGAGTCTTGTGAAATTCAAGCAATTTACTGCCATCTGAAGAGAGCGAAAAAAAAGCATTCCACCTTTGAGCTAAATTGACAAATAAGTAAAGAAAATACTTTGATGAGTCTCACAAACGCTTTGCAGAGTCGCAAAATTAAAGAGCGGACATAAACATCATCGTTCCCACACTGAATTACATAATATACAACAATATTTATCCCACCCTGTAATCAAAAGACAACTTAATGCGAACAATATGTTCAGTAAATGTCCAAGACCAGACACATAAGAGCACACACAGAAATGGAAAACAAACATTTCTTTTGAAGCCCTGTCCGTTACTACATGAAGAGCTCTAATCCAAAAGGTTACGTGTTCATCTTGGAAACAAATAAAAAAAAAAAATTCCCATCATGTAACAAAAATGTAAAAGATCCAGTCTGGAGAGGTGTTCAGTTGAGTGTATGTGTAAAAAGACTGATATTTAATGCTTTCAGTCACTGTACAAGATGTGGCATCACTTTCTAACTTTACATTTAAGTGGTGGAAACCCTTTTCGGAAAATCTTCACGTCCTCACTGATTTTAAGGAAGTGCAGTCTCTTGTGAGGGTCTGCTTCATGAAAGAAACAGATGTGAGGAATCTGAGACAAGGGAAGAGGAGATCCTTAAGGCACTTGAACACCATCAAACCGGAAAGACTCCCACCCACAACCGAGCAGAAAAAGCCCTCAGATCTTCCCAAGCCTCCCTAAATGGCAGTTTGTCTACAAGCTGCACCACCCAACCTCTCCCCTGGTGAACGACGCTGCCACTTCTCTCCACCCAAATCCACGTGAGTGAACGAGTGGGCGAGCGTGCTCTGTTTTCTCTGTGATCTTTACCATTTTACGGCGAGTGATTCATTCCCTAAGTGCTGTGATATCTACCTTCAGTGTGACGTCTCCATGTCCTGTTCCCTTCTCCTCAGAAAACTAGTTGTCACGTAAAACACATCAAATAGAAAATTCATTTGGAACCAAAAAGACAAATAAATACACAACTCTTTGGATGGGAGGAATCTGTTTTTTGGCTGCATGTGTTGATCGTCCATATGAGGCAGTTAGAGGAGTTATAAGGAACTGTTGTATGTTCATCCTTGCCTTGATACTGATGGAGATTTGGTTGCCATTTGGAAGCACCAGGAGGATGTAAACCTCCCTGTTTCCGAAACTGAACACAGACAGTGAAGCTAGCCGTTGTTCTGCACCCGGCTGTGTTGTGTTTTCACAGGTGAGGCTGCAGTCTGGAAGGGTTTTTTGGAGGTATATTGATTGTTAGGGACATCCGTGGGTGATGAAAATGGAGCCTCGCTGAACCAGAGAAGCTTCCCGCATGTTAAAAGCGTCCTTGAATCTTTGTCCAAGCTGCAGATCTTCCTCCATCTAATCCTTTGCTCTCCTCTCCCACACTGAGGTCACTGACAGCCCTGCCTGTCCTCCTCCTCCTCGGAGCTGAGCAGGAAGGGAGGGCCCAGCCACTTCGGCCCACAGGCCGTTTTAGTAGCAGTCACTCACTCAGTTGTCATTAGCCACTCAATTGTTGGCTTGTTAGCATAACACCTCATAGAGTTTCATTGTCTGAGGTCCTGGCATCTGACGGCCATTGTACAGAGTAGTTGTGGGTGGCGGTAGCGTTTGGTTAACAGTGGAGCACAGCAGTGGCGCTAGTTGCCCACCAGGGGACTGAGGTCGCCGTGGTGGTTCTTTAGCTTCTTCTTGAAGAGGGAGATGGTGGAGGGTCGGTACAGGATGATCCAAGGTTCGGAGGATGCCGTGCTCTGGCTGCAGCTGTCTGAGGCGCTGACCGCTGGGATGTTAGGGGACCTGAAAGGGAAAAAGAGGAGGACAGGAAAATACAGTCAGGACAGAAAGGAGGGAAAAATTGCCTGCTTTATACTTGCCAGCTTGTATAGCCCTAATTATCTTCCACTTGATATCAAATTTATTGCACTACCTTGAAGTATTTCTAATCTAGATATCTTTATTCACGCAAAATCTGTTACCGTAAAGATGTTGGTGTTTGGCAAAAAAATCAAGTCCCTTTAGTATTTTATGAATGATCAAGCACCAAAAACTTGGCTTTGGACTAACTTAAAGGTAATATTGAAAACTTTTTATGTTGACAATTTGTTCTACAGAGCTTTTAGAAATGTGCAGAATAAAACTTTTATATATTTCTCTTATACCTTCCATAAAAACATTATTATGATTGTGAAATAATTATTTTAAAATGTCTGTTGGGTCCAAAATAGTTTGTTTAGAATTTTTCCAGTTTCTCACAATGTTTGTCATTTGTTTTATATCATGTGGTATCCTTGTTCCAGCAACAACTTGGTAGTTGTTTGTGGAAGAAAAAAAAGCTTAAAAATGGCAGAGTATGCACCCAGTATACCAGACTGCCTAAACAGCTAGCTAGCATTAGCAATGTTAATGTTAGCTAGCATTAGTAAGGTTAACATTAACCTTAGCTGGAAATAGCAACTTTAATCTTAGCTAGTTAGCGTTAGCAACATTAGCTAACAGTGCACAAACTGGCAATTGCTTGAAGGAGCAGATGATTCGAACAACAATGGTGTTGACACGTGAATGCGATGGTGGGGGAGAGATGGAACTCCACATCTAGTGGCTGAATGATATCAATAACACCTCTGACACTTCCTTGTATCTATCATATCAATTCAGATTAAATTTGAAATGAATAAAGATGAGGAATTATAGACGTTTTCATTATCACTTAAGGAAAAAAGATATAAATGTTGAAACAAACATTTAAATTGGTCAATAGAGAAGTTTTCTTGCTTATTGATTTATTGTGTCGCTTTGCCTGTGAACGATTTGAAAGATTCTGGCTTTGGCGATTTCTTGTGGTAGCATCAGAAACGACACTGTGGCAGACAGGAATGCTGATCATGAAGTGGCTGAACGCAACTCCAATTTGTACGTTTCTAAAATGCTAAGATCACATAAAAAAAACTCAGCTCTTTGGGACTTGAAACAAGTAAATGTCGTCTTGTTCTCTCCTCTTTTCAAACATAAGCACGATGCTACAGAACACTGCTCTGACATTTGATGCTTGGTTGACCGTGCACACCTTCACCATCCTCTCACTTACTTGACTGTGATGTGCAGCAGCAGCTTTGCCACCATAGCTATGACTGTCAGTATGAGGAGAGCAGCCAGGGCGTAAATGGTCCACACTGCAGAGAGGGAGCAACACAGTAACAAGACATCAGACACCGAATCACGATAATGAAAACAAACTGAAGCAGACTGAAAGGATTAGCAAGGAAAGAATTATTACTCGAGCACTGCTGGTGCACCTGTTAGCAGTGTTCAGCCAGCGATTTGTCAAGAAATATTGATGCATTATCTTTGCACATCTGTTTTCTTCTGGTTGGGAAATACATCAGATAGCCCTGTGAGACAGTGCGCTCAGAGTTTGGAAAGAATAACATTTGAGTGAAGTAAAAAAAAAAAAAGAGCTGAGAGAACGTCAGTCGACCCTGCGGAGCTTTCACAAGAGGCCTGATTGTGATCAGCAGGGAGACCCGAAGTAAGTTCAGTTATGAATCATTGACAGGAAAAAACAAGCGTCACGTAGCATTACTTCTATGTGTGATCATAGGAAGTCACTCTGGGCCGAAGCTTCCAGAAAGCCTCTCATCAAACTGTGTTGATTTTAATACTTTCAGAGAAACCAGGTCATGCTAAATAGGGGCTCTGGCTAAGAAACGTCCCGCAACGTCCTGCAGAGGTAGATAGAGGTGCTGTAGGTGTAGTTTAAAATGGGTATGACATACTAGCACTGTGGCCGGTGGTCTCGCCGCGTCCAGCCCACTGACCTGGCATGTTGTGCTCCGGTTTACCGGGGCTGGACGTGATCACGTAGAGGATCTGGGAGGAACGTCCGTTTGAGGTGCTGTTGGATCTCTCTGTGATGCCAGCAGCTAGCTGGGGCCCCGCTGTGCTGGAAACGTCTTCTCCTTCATCCTCGCCGTCTCCTTCAGCCTCCATTGTTCTCGTGTCCTGGCTTCTCAGTGCTTAAGAAACAAGAATAAGGACTGAATTAGACAAGTTCAATGACAGTTGGATATTCTTCTTTACAATATGAAGATTGCTTATTTTCATTTGGTTCAATAGTCACTGTCTTTTAGCTCTGTTTTTGGTCTCCTCCTACTCCTACTAAAAATGTGGCTCTTTAGCAGCTAAATACTTGAATATGTTTATCAGCTGATTGTTGATTTTGTCTGTCTAGCATTTGATAGCGTGTACAGGGATTTTCTTTTCACTGAAAACAACAACGGAACACCAAACCAGCACAGAAAACCAAAACAATGTGCTAAAATACCCCAAAGAGCAGAGTTGGGTTCTAGAGGTTCATTTCTTTGACATACAAATACTTGTGTCAAAATGTACCTTATATATCACTATTATTTGTGGACAGTACGTCCTCACACAGCTTCCCACATTTGCATGTAATTACAGATGACTATTAAAGGCGAATTATGTGATTGCAGCCACTCATTCAAAATTAAGTAGGTATTGATCATGGGAGTCGCTGTCCTCACTGTTAAACAGCCACCATTGCTGCAGAAAATCCATCTACGTGACTTGTGACTACGTGACAGAAATGTTGACAGATGAGTTTTGCTCTTGTTATGTTAAGTCACGTTTGCCGGCTTCCCTCCTCACTCTCTGACTCTCTCCTGGAGGTGAGACTGACAGGTGACCAAGTGAAACGGACCGCTACCTTGAATAAAATGACGTATTACTCCAGGTTTAAACGCTGATGGAAACATTTAGGATTATGTTAATGCACAACTCAACAAGATATATAACAATGGTCTAGTTGTTTTTAGACATTTTAATGCAGAAATGTTACATATTATTATACTATTATGTTATTAAGTATATACTTAAAGAACACAGGGTGGAAATAAGGTTTGGGAAAATGGAAGAGGCAAACCAAACATCCGCTTCATTACTCAGGCAAATGTATTATTCATTTTGTACATCTTGCAGTGCATAAATAATTTCTCAATCTCAGTAGTTAATTATTTCTGTCTTCTTATTAATCTTGTTTTTAATATTACTCTTGTGACTTACTGTCATAGTTCTCTGTAATGTGACACACCGCTTCTCGAATATGTGACTAGAAATGGCTTTCATGGCACCCGGGGCGAGAAGTGGTGAGTGCTGTGTCCTGTGCTGGCGACACAGAAGAGGAAGAGGTCTGCCATGTTTTTGTAATTCCTACAAGTTGAGCACGCATATCACTTAACGCCCCTTTAATTATTCCTGTGGGCAAACTGGGCCGTGGCAGCGAGCACGCAGTAAGAGGATACATCACGTCGATCGTGTTGTTGAAAGCACATACGGCCGAGTCACGAGTGAATATGCAACACTAACAGTGCCTGTTAAGCAACGGATCGACTTTGCAAAAACACTCAAGAGCGCTGTAAACATGTGGTGTTGAGAGCTTTTTCTGTCCGCCCAGGACATGATTCAAAAAGTGTTTGCAATAAATTCTGTTCGTTTTAACCTGCTCACAGCACCAGATGGGCAGAGTTAGCTTCATAAAACAACAGTGCCAGAGAGCGTGGACTATTTCAACTCATTTATGTGTTCCCGGAAGAAAGCAATATCCTAAATAAGATCTCCTCTGCCTTTCATTTTACGTCTCCTAAACATAGATGAGATTTATTTAAAATCAACTGTCTCCTCCTACTTCTGAAACGCTGCTTCTGAGTAAACAAGCTGTGGAATGTGTCGTGCTGATACTTATGCATTTCACTCGACTCATTCATTATTTTACTTAAATTGCAGTGAGGTTTAGTGAAGAGAGACTTATGAGAAATCTATCAGCGGTGACTCTGTGACTGTAGTCATCTACAAATAAGATTAGTCTCCAAGTGAGTGGCAAGCAGAAATAATAGTGATATTGTTGATCACACTTTCGGCCACATTCACAAAAAATCTCGAGCCTAAAATTAGTTCCCATGTGCATGTCCGCCTTAACTTCGGGACCTCTATGTTTCTGCCATAGTTTTCGGTCCTGAAATTAATTAATGACTTTTGTTTTTTGTTTGCTTTGCTTTTTGAGTTTGTGAAAAAAAAAGGAAAAATTTACTTTTAAAAAAACACGTGGTTTTCTAAAAGGTTGATTTGTTGTGCCCCACGCAGGTTAACTCAAACATCCAGGCCTGCTCCACTCTTCCATGAATGGTGGTTGGATGTTAAAGCAGCGTGGGATTTTTTTTTCTTCCTTTTTCATATAATGGCTCAACCTGACTGTGATGTTCCCAGAACTTCCCACATGTTCCCCATTTGCAAACAAAATACCACGCTTCAAACCTGGGCTCAGCTGAAACGCTCTGCCATCGTCATCTGAGAGCGTTTATCCAGAAATTACCATTTTGACTGCTCGGCCTGCCACAGAGGAGATTGTAGATGTATTTAGTGCTGATACTCATTTCAACTGTTTTCTTTCTCGTTCTGTATTTGTACCTGAGTTGTTATATATTTCTCCCTCCATCTTACTGCGAAAAAACCTATTACTTCAGGAGGTGACCTTTTTTCGTATCATGTCTCAGGCTCCATTTCTTGGCTACATGATGCCTCGTGCAAAACAAGAACCAAGATGCGAGCAGAGAGGATTGTGCCTGTCTAGAGGTCAGAGGATTTTGACCTTTGAATATTGTTTTTACTGTAACTCCACTAGGCAAGAAAAATGACAGAGTTACAAATGGAGGCAGAGAGGTAGGAGCGAGGGTGGACTGTCCCCCAGTGTAGCGAGCAGCAAGCTTGAATGTCACCTGCAGTGAATTGTATGAGGATGTCTTTCCCTCGTGCCTGAAGAAAATTAATCTAATATCATTTTTGGTGCATTCAGACAATTCATGCAAAAACTGACTCAAGAGAGGGAAGATTTTCTTTTTTCCTCCTGAGATAAAAAAGAATTTGCTGTGGGTGCTTCTGCCCTCTGCAAGTGACATCACGCAATCTGAAGGCACGATGCATAGTATCACCGTAATTTGTATGGAGGCGGCATCAGAACTTGCTGTGCAATTCACCAAGGAGCACACTCCGGTGAAGCAAAGCAGCCTGCTGCAGCTTGATAAGAGAGTGAGTTCTTGGAAAAACAAAACATTATTTAAATATGCAGCATCACTCCGGCCTGTGAGACATTGACTAGCAAATGAAAAGAGAAAAGGGCCTGCCAGTGGTGTGCTGCTAACTCCATCACGGAGCCAGCGAGGTAGCACCTCACACCTGATCATGCAAATGTGGCTGTTGGTGGGTTTAAGTTGCACTGTAGCGCCAGATGTTTGCCAGAACATTTATAACAGACATTCTCATGCAAGTGAAGTCCCACCTTGGTAAAGCAGAGCAAATCCCTGGGCCTGGTTGGTGCGGTCCGAGTAGAAGTACACTATGACGAAGTCACCCGTGACGTTCACCAGCTCGCGCGGCGGGCTGCGCCAGTCGAAGCGAGCCACCACCTGGTTGGTGTAGCCGTCCAGGAGCTCGACCATGTCCGTCTGGTCAGAGATGTCGAAGAAGGTGAAGTTGAAGAGGATGGCGGAGGATCCAGGGATCTGGACAGTCCAGTAGCAAACACGGCCAGCCCCGTACTTGTCGGGGAAGTCGGGGGAGTAGATCACTCCTGATGGAGAGGAATAGTTTCCACCGCAGGCCCCTACTCGTGCTGAAAGGAAGAAAAAAAACAGAAAATAGTCAGTAATATTTGTAATCAGAGATTAGAGGCTGTCGAGATTGTTTAGATAGTTCAGTTTATTAACTGATTACTGGTTTGTTTTTGGTCTCTTGTGTGCCTCTATCATGGTACCGAATGGGGATTCAGCAGTCTAATTTTAGTCCCTGATTTTATTAATTGAATGGGGTATGAGCCATGACGTGACTGATCCACTTTTCCACTGATCCATAAAATTCCGTGTTTACGCGATCAGTTACATTCCTTTGGGCTCAGCTGGCCACTGACTCAGTTTTCATTGCCACACAATGTTACATAAAATGACTGCGATAAGTTGTAGTGATGTCAACGTAGAAATGTGGGCTAAGGAGAGGTTTTGGATCGGTCCTCAGTATTTGCAAATAAATTAGGTCAGTGGTCTCAAACTGCCGGCCCCCTGGCCAATCCAGCAAAAGAACTGTGCTTTCTTGTGGCACTCGAAAGCTGAAGTGGTCCTCCTCTATGAGAATACCAGCAGTATGCCCAAAGCTAATTTGAGTCTTAGACCTCTGCATTAAGTCAGGCTTATGATCAGATTGAGTTATGGGGAGAGAAAAAAATAATCAGTGTGTAATCTCTTGAAACTAAGAATTGTGATTTGTTACCTAAGAATAAGCCTACACAGGGAGCAGGTCTGTGTTCGGTAGTCCAGAACAGACAAACCAAACACTGACTCAAGACGGGGCTCTCACTTAAACTGGGTTTTTGGCGGCCACCATAGGGGAGGGTGAGGTAATGGATATTCAGTTGGTTGCAATCTGCAACGTCATTGGCAGATGCCACTAAATCTTCCAAACTGAAACTTTAAGTGTTTATATACAGTAAGGTCGTTGGCTGTAGGTCTAATCCCAGTTGTGGATGAGGTTAGTAGGTCTGATGGTGATAAGGATATGTCATACTGTGAAATGTTTAATAATTACAAATGTAATACTTCAATAACTGCAGACACTAAGAGCACAAACAGTTGTCATCACAGATACAGAGGCATGTATAAGTCCATGACCTTATATTACTTTTGAAACCTTAAAGGTTTGTTGTCGTGTTTATAATTCCAGACCACGGCACAGATGTGCAAAGATCACAGCGTCAGAGCAACACCAGTTAACACTCACTGTCAAAGATGATGACCCATCCGTCTCCACCGCAGGGCTGGGTGTGGTCGCCGAAGCAAACGTGGTTACACTCCATGCTAGGTGACTCGCCGTGGTCATGAGAGTCCACTTCGTTGCCACAGAAACAGGCATATCCTGACTCCATTCCGGCGAGCTGCGAAGCACAAAAGGGAGTTATGCAAATCAATGCATCAGCAATTCAAAACAAACTTTGGGTAACACTGCCCATAATGCTATTCATTAAAAATCCATTTGGCATGGTTGCCAGCTGAGGAAAACGCTGAGGGAGACTGAGAGAACAAACATTGCGGAGGAAACCAAGATTTGGGCCATTCTTCCCACTAAAATTATTCAAAACTTGTACTTTTTCCATAAAATATACATGTTTACATAACAAGTTTGTCATAGAAATAAACCAAGTCTGCATCGTCAAATAAAAGTTGTTTCACAGGTTGTGTGTCTGATATCAGCTCTGTGTGAAACAGCGTGAACTCTTGGTCTTGATGGAGCTTCTCCTCTCATTTGAAATCAAAGCGACTTGAGTCCAAAGTGGCCTAATTGCTCTCATGATTACACAATGCTGTAATCTGAGTCTGGACAACCCCTACCTCTCTGCTGATTAGATGCCTCCTTCCAAACACACAGATGCACACAGAGTGCAGAGAATAAACCTTTACAGAAATATCATTTATCTATCTTTCAAATCAAAACTGTTAGTAAACTGTTCCTGACGGCGTCGGAGCAGGAATGCAAAACGTCAAAAACCTTCACACATCATGACCTCGTCACTGCTGGCTGCTTGTTCTCAAAAGGGCTGTTGTCCTTCATTTAAAAGGACACCATTGTCCCATTTTTTTTGTTCAGGCCCTACATGAATTCACTCAGCTGAAGGTACTGCATCATTTCCCACTCTGCGTCTTCTCTCATGGAATAGGAATTTATCAAGCCTCCGCTCCCGCCAAGATGTATCGAGCTACGTCTTTGTTGCATTATTCTATTTGATGAACACCAACATGAATTCTTCTGGCGGAGCAAACAAGCGATGGATCGCTATCTAACTCATCAGGCATGCTCTTTGTCAAACAGCCACACGGGATCTGTACTTCCGAGCACTGACGTTTCACATGCGCATTAAGGACAGCGACAGTCCAAGGGTAGGCAGACGATGCCAATCTGCCGCCACATCCTGTAACATCTGCTCAAATACGCGGGAAGGAGGGGAGCTGTCAGTGTCTGTCAATGCAGACGGAGCTGAACTGGATCCGCTGAGACAGAAAATGAACACCTGGCAGTGTTCGTTGCAGGGACAATGGCATGCCAGACTCAGAGATGAGCGAGATGCATTGAAGAGGAGGTGCCCACTGGGCTAATAACCATTCATTTCCAGCTGTCAGCCTTGATTGCTACGATGATTTGTCATCTGCTGGTTGGTTTGAAACAGGAAGCTTGATGGCTGAATAAAGAGGGCATAGACTGCGCCGGGCATCATGATAATAACTGTCAGGAAATTGCCTGTAAATGCATACGATTTACATAAAAGCTTGAACATCGCGAGGGACAGCTTGTGTCCATTTCCGACATGACACGGGTTATTGACTGGAGGCTTTTTCCTCCAGTGAGGTGGACACAGTTAAACTTTTTCAGCAGGATAAAGTACGCAGTAGCTACATTTGAGAAAAATCTACTAACCTTATATCTCTGCTTCCTACAGAAGCTAATACAGTTCTGGATGGTGAGTTTGTTGGAGGTCTCGCTGGTGCCAGACAGAGTGGGTGGGTCACCACTGTCTTTGAAGCAGCCCAAGTTTCCAGGCACTGTGAGGAGACAAGAGGAGGGTAAAAAAAAACTCAGTGACACATAAAATCCATATCACATGCCCGCTTACATGTATATGATGATTTTTTTTTCTTGCCATTTAGATTTTTACATCCAGGATTCCGTCTTAGATCCACAGCAGGGATCTTGCCCCAGTGTGCATGTCATGAAACATACGCCACCTGCCTTGGACCCTCATGTGTGAGGGTTAACCCTAACCTCCCACAAATAGAACAAACTATGATGATACACTCAAGAAGTATTCAGGCCTCTGTTTGCATGTTTTGGTGTGAATTGAAGAGGAGGAGGAGGAAGAGGTGGTGGTGTTGGTGGTGGAGGAGGCAGGGAAGAGGGGTGAAGGGGACAGGGATGTCTGAGTCATAGTGAGAGAGAGAGAGAGAGAGAGAGAGAGAGAGAGAGAGAGAGAGTGAGAGAGAGAGCTGGAATCTGGAAAATGCACCCTGTCAGATGTGAGAGCAAGTTGCATCTGATTAGGGAAATAACGTGTTTTATGTGTCACTGTGTGTGTGTGTGTGTGTGTGTTGTGAGGGGATTAATTTTCTGAGTTTGATGTGCCAAGAAATGGAAAGAATTGTTCTGCAGCGCCTTTTCCAGATGGTATTCGTCAAATGGCAACATCTGGAGGGAGGCCAAGTCCAACACCAGAGGTCTACATTGAACACAGGCTCAGTTTTTAAGCTGTAGGAGCACGAAAAGTGTTATTAGAGCATGGGGAGAAAATTCATGCAACAAAGTTTTCAGTTTGGGTCTGCTATCTGGGAAAAACTTTGAGAAATCTTTCATAAAACGATGAACAAAACACATTTTCCTTTCACTTTTTATACCCTCTTGGTTGTTGCAGCCCGTCACATGAATAACTGCTGAACATTAAAACATTGCTTGCTAGGTGAGACCTGGGGACGCACGACACAAGTAGGCCAACGATGGCAGCTGGATCACAGACCAGACAGATGGATGGAGGATGGATGTCGAGATATCCCCCGATCACATTCAAGTCAGACGGAACAGCGACGCCTCCCTTAACCCACAGTGTATTCATCAAACAGTGTGCAATCTTCCTAAACCCAGTGCGGTGATTAAGACACCCCAAAGCTTTTAAATTCAAACGTAATAGCTCAGGAAGTGCCAACAAAGCCTCCAGCAGTCCATATCCCACTTGTGATTTGTTTCTTATTGTGATTCAAGCGGGCTCGCTCTTGTTTCATTTCCATGTTCGCAGGTGAAACGAATTTGACAAACGGGGTGAACGCACGATCTGAAAGTCATTTCCAACGCAAGCATGAGAAATCTTTCTGGTCTAATTGGAATCGGTGTCATCTGATTGTAGGGTACACAGAGGAGCGTAGACTGTGTCTAAAACTGCAGTCGATGGCGCTCTGAGACACAGCGTGCATGTGAAAATCAAAAGCATGTGACATTACAGAGAATCCTTTTCCTTAACAAGAATCTGCGATTTTTCAGATTCACTTCGATCTCCGTGTGCTAGTTAACTGACCACAGAGCATCTTTAATACGGAGCTCAAAGTGTGACGGATGTTCCTGGTACTTAAATCAAATTTCTTGTGGTCTCGTAAACTCAAAGTGAGTGAAATCAAATCACTGGTTAATTTAGTACTGACTACAATACTGGAATAGTGGAGAATAATGTGGTTACGCCATTTGCAGTGCTACAAGACTCTTTGAGTAGCAGTCGAAAGTTAATCATACTTGTCTTGAGTTATGTTGCCCAATACATGGAGTATGAATGCAAATGCAACAATATAAGCATTTGATCATAAGTTAGATATCACACACGAGCATTTCCTGTCTATTTGTGAACAACAACTTTGGATGACATCTGACAACAACCGTGGAGCGGCCCGTCCCCCGATTCTGGAGACCAACGCTGTCCTAGAACTGAATGTCTCTGGAGTTTCTCGCTCGTCGGGCTCGTCTTCTCTTCTCAAACATTTGTCGAAAGCTGCCTGCTTACCAACGAACTACTGACACCCGGTTGTTGGCAGAGAGATGCCGAAAAACACATGATCCATTCTTACAAGCTTGTCATGATTCAATTTCGGAATATATTGGAATCCTACAAAGGAGGGAAAAAAGTGGGCAACTCAATTTGAATATTTATAACAACATTGTGGAGAGGCATCACTCAAAACTGCATGCATGAACCGAAGTAACCCCGACGAGGACCACACACGTGTATTGTCATTGGGATGCCAGTCATTGCCAATGTTAACTTACTGGCTGGGACAAAAAGCTCCTCTACATGCACAACAGATGCTGCAGATTCTTTCTGTTTATGTAGAAATGAGGCACAAAGGATTTTTTAGGGGGGGGAAAGTGTGACATGTTTGAGATTCCAAGCAAATTGTTGTCCGCAAGAATGTCAGCCACAGACTAGAAAAGTGACAGAGGGGAGAAGGGGAAATTAAGTGAGACAGATTGGAAGAGAGAGGGGCAGTCCCTGCCTTTTTAACCTACGTTTGCTGACTGTAAAGTGACTGGCAAGATTTTTGGCTGCAGCCATGAGTCGCTGCTCTGTGGAACTGTGTTTGACAGATGACTCAACACTTGAAGACACAGTCCTCAGACTCCCTCAGAACTACAACGAATCATGTGCGATATTGCTTTTGTCAGCAACAGCCACGGCAAAGATTTATAAATGGATTAAAATGGTTGTTTGAATCATTTAGCGTGACTCCACGGCACACAATTGCAGAATTAAAGGATGCGATTACATGACAGGTTAGAGGCAAACATGACAGTAAGAAGAATATTCCAGCTACTTCATTTTTTTTTTTTTTAGGGTGAGACAGGACAGTGCTGTGGTGGCAGTCTCCGTTTTTCATCTACTGGATTAACCACAGAAGTGCACAGGAGGGGAGATGACAAGAGAGGGGAGATAAACACCTGGTTGGGAACCAGCAACCTCCCTCCGAGCAAGGCAGGCAGGCGGGTAGCACTTCAATGGAGCTTTTGAAAAGTGGCGGAGAAAATGCCACTGCAGGGCTCAACAGCCAGATTAAAGGCAGCAGTGCTCCTTTTTCATTCTGCTTTGACAGGAAGATTGCAGACTACAGTCAATTTATCTGTCTTTGTCCTCTTCTCATCCCAGGGGCTGTGAAGCTCTGGCTGAAGAGCAGCTGGTGGTGGGATCGTATCACACCAGAACGCGTTTGTATGGAGCTGGCAGCAAGAAAAAGCCGCAGCCGCCGCACCGTACCATCCCCCTCATTTACAGCATTTGTCCAAGAAAAAGTGTAATTTTTGTCGTCGCATGAAAAACCCCTGAGCGAAGCACAGTTCCTTTAAACACATCTGCTTTGCAGGCGCAGCGAGAACAAATATCTCCACGTACAATAAAAGGAAAACACACAAACACATTTGCCACACTTCAAAGCTGTCGGTGGAATTCAGACTTTAATGAGCCAGAAGGGTGAAATGGAGGAAACACAAGGTGTATAAATGCTCCAGTCAGCCAACACCAGACCTCTGAAAACCTCTGGAGATCGCAGTGGGAGGGGGGACTCCCACAAAGTGAAAAAAACCCCCAAAAAAAACAAAGATGAAAAAACCCGACCGAGCGCTAAACAAGGCTAGACTGTGGCCAGACTCATCACAACCTGGCGGCCTGCTGCCTTAGCTCGGAAAAGGAGCCTTCCCACAATGCATCGCAGTGCAATGCAGACAGGAGGCAGCAGGCAAAACAACAAAGTTCACGGGTGTCTGTCTAGCAGGGAAAAAGGAGACACCTCTGTCGACGCAGCAGACACAACAACAGCGCCGACCCAAAACACATCAGAGAGAGAGAGAGAGAGAAAAGAACAACAGAGAAGGATAAAACATCAAACATGAGCAGCAGGCTTTGGCAAGTGCACTTGGCAGGGAGCATGCAAGCAGGTTGATGAGCTTGGGGGGGCAAACATGTTATTAAGGAAAACGTAATTACAGTTATAAATGTCTATGCCATCTGCAGGGTAAAGAGCACAAGAAAAACCTAAGAAAAAAAAACACAGAGAGTGAGAGGGACTTAAAGAAGAGTTTTCTTTTTTTTAATGGCATTCCAGGTGTCTCTCTTTTCCAAAAACAGATTTACTCTTACCAGCACATACCCTGCTTTATAATCACTGGAGTATTCAGTCAAAAAGCTTTTCTCACACTCTGTTCTAATCTCTTTAAGAGAGGCCAATGATGACACAGGAAAAATGTAGATACAAGAGCCTGCCTTGAAAATACACGATAAAGCACCAGAATCTGGGCTGTGTAACAAAGCCTCCACACTCTTCTGTACGGACTATGAGTGTTGCAAACTGCTAACATCAAATGTGTAGTAAGATGTCAAATCTTCTTTGGTTTTGAATTCATTTTTTGACCAATTTTAGACAATGTTCAACACTTCAGAAGTTTAGTTTTTAATAATAATAGCAGTACAGAGAAGATAATAAACGTAATGTTTTACCTCATCAGCTTCATTGATTTTTATAGATACATAATTATTCTGAATTTGATCCTTTTTAAAAAAATCAGTGTTGTCCTAGTGATCCAATAAAGTGAACTTTTAGCACAAAACTCGACTTTAGTATCAATAAACATCTTATGAATTGTATAAATAAAAGCTGAAATAACAATAATGGGATCACTGTTTCTGGTGCTGTACACTCACACAACATAAGAATCACAACAATGCACAGATTGGCCACCAGTTAGGCTGCACTAAACTCTAAATTTTAGCAAAACTTTTCTTCCTCCCGCCCTCTGCCTCCACCTACTCCATAAATCTAAATACATTTACATTCATTACTTTGGGCTGGCGAAAATGATTCCTATCAGGTGATTTTGTTTTAGTTGGTTGCCTCGTTTGTTCTCCCAATGAGAAAACAGTGAATGGGTTGTTAAGGAATTCGGGATGTGGGAACATGAAAGGTCAGTTTCAAAACGCCCACACAGATTGTTAACGATATCGCGTCTGTGGCTTCACTGTGTAGGTGATGCCGTGGGGTTCCTAAGATGAATGACTCACTCATGGTGAAATTTATGCCGCTTTTTGAGAATAACTTCTCTTTAACAGTTCCCTTTTTTATCTTCCATTTGACTTTCTTGATAGCAAACTGAAGATATTTTGATTTTTGATCTGTTGGTTGAAGAAAACAAATATTGAAATACACCACCTAGGGCTATAAAAATCTTCAAGGGGGATGCCTTTTCTCAATTTTCCAACATCTTCTACAAAAGGATTAATCAATTAATTGAGAATACAATCAACGGATGACACTGTGATGAAAGTTATCACAAGGTGCACCCCTGATTTCATACAAGCATATGTACAGCCAGGCAGCTGGGAGGCTCGACATGAGTCAGGTAATAAAGAAACGTAAGAACGAACCAGCCAAACTACTTACATACCATGTCTCAAGCTGATGAGGCACAGTAGTGTCACTGAGGAACAAATAATATGTGCAGAGAATCGTACATCACTTCCAAAGTGGTGCTACGCTTTCACTAAATCTGTCAGTGTCTAATATCACATGCTTTGTCTTGAGACTGGTGAATGCTTTTTCTTTTTATGCCTCATTAGCCTTGAAACATTTGTTTGGACATAGATTTCTTTCATGGATTAGTGAGTTTGAAACATCAGAGATTTGTTTTTCAAAAGGTTCCTACACCACATCAAATTCAGGGACTTTTAAGGGACTCTCCAGGCCAAATTCCCTCAAACTGAAGGACTCGACACAGCATGGTTTGAGACACAGAGTCTTTTAATGATGAACATTAGCAGGCTTTACAGAAACTCACAGATAATCAAAAAGTTAAAGGCTTGGATGTGTGAATATTTCTCACTGTGCGGGTGATACACCTGTAGACAGAGTGTTGATTTAAGAGTGTGAAGGTGCAATATGTAAGAATTTGCCACCTGTAATTCAATTTCTGTTCTTACATTATGTATAAGTTCAAGCACTTTCAATTAATTAATTCTATTCATACACATTTTTTAACTAAACTTTTAGGGGTTGATTTTGAAACTTTTGAGGATTCCAAGGATCCGTGGAAACCCTGGATACAGAGTAGATAGAAAGCAAATTACGTATCTCTGGTAGGAACATGGAACCAGGTTTTTTTGAGGAGACACTTAAAAAAATAAAACCTTAACATTCAGTGTGGCCAAGATCATCCTTTAAGCAGCACCACCGCTTCATTAACATCCAATTATACTGTAACCAGAGCCAAAAAAAGTCATTAGTGCCTCCACATTAGGGAAGACATGTCACAGTCGTGAGGCCAAAGGAGGAGATGCGGGATTTTAAAAGGCACATTCTTCAAGCGCTAAAAGGCTTGATGCGAGTAATTTAACACAGGTATGCTGAAGGCTTGGAAACACTCCCACCAACCCATTAATGCACCGACAGCAGGTTAACAATTCAAATCTGATGCACACGCACGCACACACACACGCACACACACACACACACACCGCCTGGAATGTACACTGCCTTCCCAGGAAAAGCTAAGTGCAACAAAGCAAGGAAACAA
>OMLP01000388.1:15203-39346 GCA_900302685.1 Spondyliosoma cantharus | reverse complement strand
CTCCATCCCTTTCTGTCTCTCTGCCTGTAGTCCTTGCTCTGTCTCCCTTTCATTGTGCCTCAACCCCCATTTATTACCCCCTTTTGTAGTACAGTAGATTCAATACATAAACAAATACAGCTGCTGCATTTCATCTAGCCTGTGATTAGTCTTGTCGACTGCACCACAGCCTTTGCGAGGACACAAAAAGAAACAGAGAAATACGCCGCAAAGTCCCCCAGGATGACCATCTCTGGAAACTCTGAATTGTTTGTGAGGAGGTGGGAGTTGCCGTTATGTGTTTCTGTTGAGTTTATGCTTTGTTTTTCTATTGAGCTCATAAATTCTCCAGCCTGTAAATGGGAATTACTCACGTTTGGAACTTATTATTGGGCAGAATGAGGAAAGCATTTGTATCCACCAGACTGACGCTGCTAGTGGGATAGTCAAACTTTCTGCTGGGCTGTGACAGAGACAGAGTGCCTCCACTGTATGTTGTGTCAGTATATTATGAGCATTTTGCGTGATAACTTTATCTGCGTGTCCTCTTTCATCCCATTTAAACATTTCTTCTGTGTGCGTGTGTGTGGTGGAGAGGCTGTGTTACAACAAGATTGAGATGGAGGAGATCAATGCCCCAGCCCGGGGCCCTGGGAGAGTGACTAACCATCTAATTAGAGGGAAGAGGGAAGAGCCAGAGCTTTAAATGAATAATTAGTGCCTTCTTAGAGACCAGGCCGAACAATGCCAGAAAGAGATGAAAAATGGCCGCCACGCTGCATCACTCTGCCTCCCCTGACAGACTAAATAGCTTGTGTCCTGAGGAATCCCGGGGGGCCTTGATACCGGGGCGACTGGGAGATGAAAAGATGAGCAGGCGGCGCGCTTTGTGGCCACCCCAGGCGTTAGATAAGCAGCACAGCGGCACACTTCTATTTATCATCATCCACTTTCAAAGAGATCGACTTTGTGTTTGTCTGCTGTGGCAGGTTTAACTGGACGTCAATAACAAACCCCAGGAATGTGTAGACAATGGTTTGCCTGGTATAGAAAATCACCTGTTCTGAGCCAGTGACTGCAGTTCAAGACCATGTTTCAACATTTAAGAGTGTGACACCATTGGACATATCATATATTATATTAGATATATCTGTGCTTTTGGGGGAACTGTCCCTTTAAGGGAAAGGAAGCCACGAAGGGAAGGGCGGTGACGATGCTGCAGCACACATCTCGCAAAAAAAATGTAGCACAGGGACGGCTGTAGCTCAGTGGGTCGAGCTGTTCGATCAGTGATCGGAAGGTCGCTGGTTCGAATCTAGCCTCCCCTGGGCGGGACTGAGCTACATGCCGAAGTGTCCTTGAGCAAGATACTGAACCCCAAAATTGCTCCCGATGTGCAGTTGGCACCATGCGTGGCAGCCTCTGCCATCAGTAAGGGTCCTGCAATGAGCTGGCGACTCATTCAGGGGTGTACCCTGGCCTTCGCCCATCAAGTAACTGGGATAGGCTCCAGTAATCCCCCTGAAAAAGGGGCCAACATCACCGCGACCCCGTGAGGGAAAAGCGTAATAGAAAATGGAACGGAATGTAAGTATTTTTACGATTTGTTGCGATAGAACCAGGCGTTTTTGACAAGACCTCAAGACATCTCCAGCCATGTTTGTAGCAACCAAAACAGGTATTTGAGGCCAAAACATGAGCCTAACCCTAACCAACTGGCGGGTTGTAATCAGAGGGCTTTAAGGTAGAGTATCAATGCACTCCGTAAATGTGATGCCGAATCCACCTGTAGGATTATGACCATACATGGCACAAGACAACAATCATGTGTTGTGCTCAAATCAGAAAACACAAAGCTTCATCCTCTGTGGGGCATGAACGTGCCCCGTAAATGTAAAACTCAAAAACTATTGGTAACAAGTTTTTTCTTTGTCTTGCGTCTAAATTTTGGCCGGTGACCACTGATATTTTTAGCCATGCTAATGTGTGGCTTTAGGGATCAACAACTGGAACAACTGTCGAATGGATTGTCATGAAATTCACACGTTCATGCCCCCCTCAGGAAGACATTTAGGCCGCATCTCACACTTAATGTTCAACAACTTTCTGACTTACTTTAAGGAAAGTGCTTCATAATGACTAATAAATACACTTCTAATATGCCTGCTAATGAGCAATTAGTCAATGGTTAGTGTCACTGTCTTATCTTCCACAATTAAAAATCATATTCACTATGCTCCTACATTTTCATCACGCTTGAATGAAGACAAAGGCAAAATGGCAGAACACACACACACACACAAAGCACTGTGATCCTGAATTACACAAGCTGAACAATATCCAATAATAACACAACATTTGTTGCAGCTGCTCAGAATCATACTGATCAACATTTGGCTGGGCGCCCTCATCTTCCAGAGCTAAATTGGTTGACCCGCTATTCATCTGCTCCTCTTACTGCTAAACAATGGCCAGCTACTTGTTCTCATTAGCAAACATTCTACACAACCCGCTCGCCCTCGTAATCAATACCTTTAATTCCCTAATGGACCTGACTGATTTAACCCCGGTCATGTTGAGAGAGGGAAGGAGCCAGAGAAAGAGGCTGAGAGATTAAATCATCCTGATGTCCTCCTGCTTGTTTTTGTGAGAGTCTCTACTCTCTAGTTTCTGTCTGAGAGATTCTTCACAGCGCTACAGGCAGGTATTTCCCCTGAGGACAGGTGTGGGCGGAGCTATGAGTAGGTCAGAGGTCAGAGTAAGATAACAATGAGCATGCTCAAAGATCCCTGAACCTCTCTGCCAGGTAAGGACAGGCCTAATGTAGGTGAAAGTGGACATGTCATACTGACGGACGTCTGCGCCACACACCCTCGAAATTATCACCTGTCTTAAAAAACCTCTGAGCTCACTCGTGTATGGAGAAACCAAATTGTAGTTAAAAAATGGCTCCTGCTTTAAATCTAAACAACTTCTCCAGTGTGTGGATGAAAGTTGACTCCATCCCCATGTGGATGCCAGTGGCAAGAAAAAAATGAAGACAAAAACTTCCATTGTGCGCATTTTAAATTGAAGCTCTAAATCTACTCACACGGCAGCAGCAGTGGTCACTCCATACATAAAATAGGTCTAAAAAGAACGATGTTTGCATATTTCTATGAAAAATCTATAATAATTAATTTGGTTTGTGTTTAATAATCTTGGCAGGGAATTTTTTAAATTTAACAGCCTGGTGGCAGTGAAATAAAAAGCTAATTCTGGACATGTGGGTGCAGACACACGCTCACATTCATTAGCTCGTTATTATGAATGGAGTTCTTTTAAGGGGAGCCACATGCTGGCTTGTTTTTGTTCTACTGGATCATCTGCTATAAATCTGTCTTCCTGTTTAAACAATCCTTTTTTTTTTTTTTACTTTGTTTCCTACGTTTGATATGTGTGAAAGAAACAAGTCAGATCTCCGAGCCAAAACCTAACCGTCAGCATCTTACCCCAACATTAACATCCACAGCAACCAGAGTTTTTTTTTTTTTTACATGGTTGTTCATGATATTCGCTCAGTAGGACTCAACCTAAAGGACAGTCGAGCTAGATGAAAACTCAGGGGATGAACAAAACAAGTTTTTTTGCAATTCATCCTGAGGGAAGCATGAAGGAATGGCCGAAATGAGCTCACTTCACACTTTACTCTGTCAAAAGTACAGGAACAAACACACACACACACACACACACACACACACACACTTCTCCGCTCAGTGATGCCTGAACCTGCCTCAGTATGCTAGTTTAGAGGGTTGGTTGTGGTGAAAGCTGGTACAAGACCACCTGAGGGAAATATTCTGCCTCTGAAAACAATGACAGAGAGCGAGGTGAGAAACTGCACAAACAGAACCTGAAAGCCTCCCTGGTGCAGGCAGCCACGACAGCCACGAGGCAGGGCTGTGGCGCTTTAGTCAGAGCTTGGTTTCCAGACCGCATGTCTGACATGTTCAACCCGTCTCAGCCGCTTGCTTATTTTGACTCGCACTTGTCTGTCTATCATAAAAGCTTAAAAAATGCATTTTCTTCTCATCCTGAGCCACAGCCTCCTATTTTCTTCACAGCAACGCAATTTAAGTAAACACGCTTGTGTTTATTTTACAATTAGTCGGTGCATTGATCGGTTGGATGCACCTCACTGGTGCAGAGACAGGTACATCACTTCATATTCGAGATGCTCATAAATCAATCATAATACCCAAAACAGCATGCTAATTGCCCACTTTGATCTTAAAAATAGACAGATTCTGCTTTGCTAATGTCTGGTCTCCACCTCTCAGACCTGCTTTTGTCTTTAGCTCCACTCTGCCTGGTCATGGAACTATTAGGACTCAGTCTTAACATGTTAGAGAATAAATGACAAGAAATCAAACACTTACTGTAACACAAAGTATGGCTGAGGCTGATGGAAATCTATGGGAATGTGATTTGGACATGCTGGTATTTGGACAAAATAAACATTTTGATGAAAAGTCTGAGGAACACCAAGATTAATGCACTTCATCCCGAGCGGAACATGTCTGAAAGTTTCCAAGACATTTTACTCAACAACAATTGTCAACCTGCTGTTGGCAATAAATGAAAAATCAGAGGATCACCAATGTCATTAGGGTAAATCCTCGGGGCACCATGAAGGCCTGCTTAAAAATCTCCTGCCAATCCCTCCAGTAGATGTTGAGATATTTCACTGGATAAATGACAGCAAGAACTGGTGGTATTTTTTGCAATCCGCACAAATGTCAGTGTAATTATGCATTTACATGAAGGCTTGACTCATGTACATTCGCAAATAAAGCCTAGGTTGCTTTTTGGCGAGAGTTTCGCTTTAAAAGAAAACTTAAAAGGAAACCACTGAATCATAAATAGTCCAAAATTTTGAACAAGAACAACTCATGCACAGATATCTGGTCACATTCAGTCAAGACGAGCTGGCGGTTGACTCATTTGTTCCCCGACTTCAAAGTGCCATTTAGCAGCTTCATAAATCACTCTTAATGAAGGCAGTATCTCATCACTGCATATTTTCGTCAACATCCAGTAATAAAACCTTAGGCCAAACACAGAACTACATTGTTTTAATGTTTTCAAGGGGTGGCTGGTTAGCTTGCCAGATGGATGTGGTGCCGCTCTCTCAGACTATTGTTCCATGGTGACAGACAAGGTTAATCAGGCCTCCCTTCTGCCGTTCAAATATATATAACCTGCTGTAATGCAAGTCAAATCATATATCAAGTCGGCTAAAATGTTAAGTGTAAACACACTGACAGCTCTGTAACAAAGGAACATCTGAAGATGTCACAACTTGGCTCATGGGGATTCAGGCGTACAGATAGTGAGTCTCTTTACCCAATTCAGCAGGTATTATCAGCTGCAATGACAGCGCGTGTAATACAAAAGACCGTAAAAAAACAGTATCACACCCTGGTAATAAAAATACACGCAGTAGCTTCGGGAAAATTTTATTTTTTTTCCATCTTGTTAACAAGTCTCATTTGATTGTCAACTGACATGACGCATGGTAAATATTTAGTGAATGAAAGGGGTAGTTTTTACATTATATTAAAGTGGTAATAATACAAACTCAGGAATATTATTTACATTACTGAATCAACAAGCTGTTGTCAGAGGAAAATAAGGTCCTCAAGCACTGTTTGAAGCTAGAAGGCTGGCAGGGTCCGCCAAACACAAACAAATTAAAACAGTATGAAAGTGTGTTGTCCTTTGTTCTCTCTGTTTATTCAGTCATGAACATGAATCTGTTTATTCAGTTTGTTTAGGCATACAAAAAAACAGTCAATGAAGATCTTTCTATTCTGATTAAAAGATGGTGCACCTTCAATAGCACAAATACTGAAGGGGGTTTGGTAATCAAGGACTTTATCGAGCCTATGAAAGAGATCTTACTAGGTGCACCTCTATAGCCTTGATGTTAAAGAGTCCTGCAATGTAACAGGTGCTAGATGTTGGGGTTTAAATGGGTTTATTATTCCTACCGAATAATTCTCATCATCATCCTCCACATGCAATATATTCCAATATAGCTCTTTTCGAAAAGGCATTGTCGCATTAGGGGAACAACAGTCGCTGTATGTCTCTTTTAATGCAGAGAAGAAAGAAAAAGAAAAAAAACACAGTGGCACAACAAGTTTTTCCTGGTTATATCGTTGCTGAGTGATGAGCGCAGATCAAAGCGTCTTTGTCTTGGCAAACGCTTGAGGACTTCACCCTGACAGTTTCGCTCTGTCAGTCAGATTCAGCCGGGGCACATCATCAAGTGAATGCATGTCAGCTTAAAGGAGTCTTACAAAAACAAAACGTCCTTTCAGTGCGGAGCGCTCTGCAAAAAGGAAACGCTCAACAGGAACTATCACATTGTACTCAGGTCAAATCAACAAGTGTTATGACATCTGCAGATTTTTCAAAAAGCAGACACGTGCAGTAAAGCTGCGAGAGAAATGTGTGACCGCAGGTTTTTAATAACACAGTTTTAACTGGAAATCTTTTAAAAACAAACACTTTACCATCAACATAAATGCATGTTTTTATCATCAACCAGGACTCGTCCGACTTCTGAACTTGTGTAAATCTTAAGTCCCTTCATAATGGACTGAGATGTCGACTCTAATTTTTATCTGGTGAACCTACTGGTAAATTCCTCACAGCTCATTAGAATCAGCGTTGCTCATTCAGACAAAATTAAGCCTTCTCTGCTCCACAGACTCAAGTTTGATGTAAATAAATCAGTTCTGAAGTGACCCACAGTTCAGAGGAAACTGTGCCTGGTTGTTTCCTCACTTTTACTTTCAGTGCAGCTCAAATTAATCAGTTGAATGGAGTGAAACTGCATGTCTGGTCTACTACACAGGAACTGGACTTTAATAAATAACAACACTTGTGACCAGGTTATACTTAGTGGAGAATTCAGCGTCCAGGAAATGAACAGAGCCTCAAAACCGGCATCCACATTGACACACTATGGTGAAGTCAATTTGTACAGTAGCCGATGTGTTTTGACAGCACCGCCTTTTTGAAATGTTTAGATAATTCCACCGCATGAAAACTACTGCCATGAGGGATTACTAGGATCAACAAATGTTGTGACCCACACTGTAATCCATCCTGTCAGACTATGTGTTTCTGGCGTCATCGGACCAGCCAGGCAGCATGTGCTCCAGCAGGGTGTGTCACCCTCGCCAGGGTGGCATGACCCTAGATGACAGGGAACCCAGCTGGATAACAGACCAACCGTTGGCAGGCTCCAGGTGCCTCAGCAAGTGGCCACCAACTACCAGCCACGCAACATCAAACTTAAGCAAAAACAAAAAAAAAAAAGTAGACACAACGGAGGCACAGACAAAACAAAAACCCAGACACAATGAAAACAAAGACCACTGCTGCCCTTCTCTCTGGCACACCACGGTGTTTTTCAGCCTTTCGTTGCCAGCCGCAGACCGATAGCACTGACACTGAGAGAGCATCAGCGTTCTCTCACTTGGCAGCTGAAGCTTTTCAAACGCAGCAGATTAAGAACAGGCACCGCCAGAAGGTGAGGCACCACGTTGCGATTGTAGTTTCACAATAGATGAGACGGAGCGTTCGTGTCTGAAAGCTCCCTGGTACCCCTGCAGGGAGAAACCGTCTCCTCTGAACAGGCATGTTTTCATGACACTGGATGCCTGGCTCACAGCGAACCCTATTCGCCTTTTCTTACATTACAGAGCTTGGTTTTACTTTAAATGCCTAGGCAGAAAGAGGAACGCTCACATAAAACTGCACTTGATACGGGCGAAGCTCTCAGCCGTTAGAAATTGGCCACATGTCGCAAGGATGGGTTACACGACGCACTGTACTGGATCCTTGACACAAACAAGGCTGAAGCAGCACCCAGCAAAACCCATCTGGAACAAAAGCTGGCCCAATTTTGCCAAAGATAAGGGACAAGCTCGGTATGGTCTGCTTGCCTCTCTCCTCTCCAACCACAAAGGTTTGGAATATCAGCCCAGAAGAACTGAGCTAAATGGACAGTTGTCTGAAATAGGTCAGTCAAAAGTCTAATGGGATACACACAGCTCCTATACACACCAACACACAAAAACACCATGGATAAATACATGGATACACACGGGCCATGCAGCCAACAGGCATTATTAGATGGCTTAATGGGTCCCGGGCCATTCAAACAGCAGGCTTTAGTCAAGCATGCTGCTCGGACGGGATAATGGGGGGATAGCTCGAGGGACGGGGATGGTGGTAAAAGTCTCTGCCTCTGCACTGTCAGATTACTACTGTCCAACTCACTGTACACACGCTGCATTTAGTCTTTTAGGATTTTTAGGCGAGGCCTTTAGCGGCAAGGATTTCAAAAGTTAACTGAATTCTTTGAATATTAAGGAATGCAAGGTCCAGGCGGAGAGATAACAGATGTAAAAGAGGTAGGATGTAAATGTTTGGGAAAGAGATAAAGAGGGAGGAGGAATGTTTTACTTTGAGAAAAATGGCCAAAACGCGGAGGCTGATTACAAGAATAAGAATGGGGAATGTGATTCATGATAAAAGAGGTAAATGAAATATTTATTCTGGTTAAACAGAATATTTTAGGTCCGCTCTGCTAAATTTCAGCAGCCACTTTCTTCCTCCACATTGTGTTCAGTCAAGTATGCAAGAACACGCCTGACCTTATAAACACCTCACGAAGAGAACAATGCGGGAAAATGTTTTGAGAGGTTAGTAATAAAATATCTGATTACCTTATAAATATAAGCATGTGTGACAGTTAATTAAAAAGCTAAAACATGCTCGCAGCTAATCACTGTATCTGAACCGCCTCTGCAGGAATTCAAGATCGCTGGCATCAAGAGCAGTGTCGCTTGATCCCTTAAGTCTGTTTTCAACAGCAGCGATTAAAAAGGTGGAGGGAATGAAAGTAATGGGATTAAAGACAGGCAGCTCTTTAAAATATATGCCAAAGTGGTAGAGAAGACACTCAGGAGTACAAAGTCTCAAGCGGTCCATTGCAGACATTCACTGAGGAGTCACCGGACAGGGACTCAAACCCACATGTGAACTAATGTGAAAGTACAACTGGTAACAGGTAGATGCACATAATCACTCACATCGAAAAAAACGTGTCAAAACTAGCTACAAAGCCAAAGGGGAAACTGATGAACGCACATACAAAAACACACACACGCACAGATGCTGTATACATACACAGAGGAAGTGATTGACAGCTCCCATTAAAGTAAGGGCAGGCACAGGCATGGCAGGAGGAGGGGTGACGGGAGGCAATTAGAGGCATTTTTTTAAGATGATAATAGCTGTGTACAAGTCATACAGCCTGTAAAAGCTATTCAAAGCAGGCGAGCAGATGAGCAACGCAATAAAAATGGCTGGCCCTTGCACCCATGATGTGGCCCCGAGGACATGGAAGGGCAGAGCCGAGACAGAGATAGAAAGAAGGATAGAGGAGTGGCAGTCATGTCTTACTCTGGCATGTGGGGATGTCGCAGTATCTCCAGTAGATCCCATCTTCGTGATCTGCGATGTAGCACCACGGCTGGACGTCCCCATCAGGGTTCCTGCAAGACAGAGAGGGGTGACATTTAGACCACGTTTACACCACACTGGTTTAATATGACAATGTGTCTTTTCAAAAGCTTTCTGGATAAAACACCTGCATGGACTGCAGGGCAGGTGATGCAGATGCTGGGCCACAGTCATTTATGTTGATTCTTTACAGGTCTATTGCCAGAAAATTAATCTGCAGCTTTTTACATGATGAAATAGTCATTTTTTAAGCATAATTGCAAAACATTTGCTGATTTCAGCTTCACAATAATGTTGATTTTGATGCTTCTCTTTTTTTCATATATGATGGTAAACTGAATCTCTCTGATTGGACTTGTGACAAGGCGTCACCTTGGGTTTAGGAAATCATAGTCAATTCTTATATTATTTTCCACCGACATCTGACAGTTTATATTAAAAGTGATTAATCAAGAAAATAAAGGACAGATTAATTTATAGTGAAAATCATCATAAGTCACAGCACGATCTTTACAAAAATGGCATGAAAAACTGATGCACTTTTTCCCACATATAAAATGCATTTTCAGATTTGTCTTTCTTTGTGTGGAAGCGGAGATGTGTTGGGGAGGTAGAAAAAGATGAATGGGAAAAGGGACAAGGATGGTAAAAGGGGATGATGGCAGAGATGTGAGGGCAAAACAACAACATAGAAATGAACTGAAAACAGCACTGCAGACGGCTGAACACTCAATAATGTTTCAGAGGAAGACTATCTTTGGCTGTGTCAATCATTCCCCAGCAGCACCCCTCTGCGCTTGTTAGTTTAGACTCTTCCTCTAGGCCCTGAAGGCTTGACCGTGCATGTCAGTCAAGGGCCAGACCAATGGGTCTTTGCTGGGTGGAGGTGGTTGGAGGTCAGGGGGGGGAAAACTCTTTGTTCGGGGCCAGACACAGACCTGAAAAAAAGGGATGGGTGATGGGGTGAAGCTTTTGTCTGAGGCTGCGGCCTCTTTTGAACCTCATCAAGGCACTTTTAACCCATCATAATAAGGCTGACAGGCCCCTCGGTGCTTTGCTTTTCAGTTTCACTTACAAAAGCGATGAGAAGTGGGATTGAGGATAGAAATACCTAAAAGCTTTGTGCAGGCACCATATCTCCAGGGTGATCATGCAACTTTGTAAATCATGACCCTTACTGCAACTTCTAAATTGCTGATAAATTAAATGAAGCAGCTCATTGGTAGTCAGGGCTGATCTTTATGCTGTTTCAGGTCTTGAAACTCTATTTCAGGATTACTGTGAACTGTAAAACATACACATCCTGTCAACTGAAAGAGCCTTCTAAGATGACATTGCGATTTTCTTTTTTTTCCAGGCCTGACTGTAAATGCCTGAGACCTTTTCTCTTCTCTTTTGACACACCTCATTGTAGCATCTTGAAAAAGCCCTGTGGCGCTGCACTATCCCGTTTCGCCTTTTGTGAGCAGCGTTGTGAAGGGCGTTTCCATGTCTTTTCTTCTCCTATCAAAAACACTATCCAGAGTTTCCTCCTCTCTTTTCACACTCAAAATGAGGTATTGACAAAGATGTCGTTGTTAAGACTTTTTTCTGGGTTGAACTCAAGTTTAAGTGCCTTTAAGCTTGATTTCACTCTCAATATCTGGCAAACAATCATTGCTCGCATTCCTGTATCCTGTCAGCGAAGGGTGACAGTGTGTGAAGAAAGAGTTCATCGAGACACAATTTGATCTATTTATGCTTGTACCATTCTGCAATCATAAACAACCCAGAACTTCTCTCACCCTGAAATGTTCCCATGTTCACAAGAGACACAGCCTTGTTTTCTAGTAAATCCTGACACCGTATCATGATCCCAGATCTGTTTGTTGCTCCACCCAGATTGGATGCAGACACCTGTTTGTTTAGCCTGAGGCTACTGCTGAAATGAAGAGAGCAAAAACTGAGTCCAACCATCAAAACTTTGAATTGTATACCCTCTCTCTGTTTCTGTCTCCCTCCTCTTCTTCAGGCCTGTCAACGGGTAATAGCCCTATTTGAAATAGGACTCCCAAGAGCTCATCTATAGCCACTTATGTAATTTACTGCAGTTTCTTAATCACCCCCTTAGGAGGCAGGCATGAATTACAACCATTAGCATTTAAAAAAAAGGTCCTCAGCGGACCACCCATCCCACGTCTGACCCACAGGCATCTTTGATCAGTAATGATGTGGTGTGCCCATCCGAACTCTACCCGGTCCCCAAATAGTGTTTCATCCCTCTCTTTCACACACACACACACACACACACACACACACACACACACACACACACACACACACACACACACACACATACACACCTGCACACACCCTTTTAGCAAAAGCATGGGAACATCATCCACAGGGCTGAGGTGAACAGGCCAGTCCACATGACAGGGAACAATCCTGCCCTGGGGTGCCTGTGTGTGCGTGCATGTGTGTGTGTGTGGGAGGAGGGTGGAAGAAAAGTTGGAAAGCAGATTTTCCGAGGTGCCACAGCGCTGATAAGCGGAGACCTCGATGGAAGGACATTCATCCATTTAACCCAGCAGCACAGAGACCTGTGGAGACACTGTGATAAAAGCTGGCAGTATCGGTGTATACATATGTGTGTGTGTGTGTGTGTGTTTCAGGAGGGGGGGTTGCATTCACATCTCTGTGCGTCAGAGAGGGCTCGCTTGGCTCTGAGTGGAAGAGCTTGTTGAAACACTCTCATACCCAGAGGTAGATCAGAAGAAGATGTTTGGACACTTAATTGGCACAATTACGCTTATTGACTCATTTTGCTCGGAGTGAGCCGCACACTTCGATACAGAGCCAATTATAGCCACACTGCATATTGCCTCACAGTCTCTCCGCTCCTGCATTTAAAAGCAAGACTGTCTTACATGTGAACACTGAGAAAAAAAGCAGCTGTTCCCGGCTGGCCGCTGTTCAAAAGGTTTCCTTTAATAACCATTTTCCACGTACCTTAATCACAAAATTTATGGCCACCTTTAAAATGCCTGGCACTGAGAAATGTATATATAAAAATTCAGACTCTGTGAGCAAATGCTGGAAATAACAAGCTCCTATGTGTTTCTTCATAAGCTAAACTTCAAGTGAGATTCTACACTTTTGCTTGGTTAAACTAGTAGATAGCACACCAAAAAATGAAAGCTGTACTTCCCTCATTTTGCTGAATTGGAGAGAGTAGAAATGCTGATTGGAAAGTGGTGGTGAGAGGCTTGTCTGGATTGGGATTTGAGGTCAACAGCAGATCAGAGTCTGGCAATTTACTGCCTGAGAGAAGACTCTTTAATTGGCTTGAATGATTTAGCATGCAAACTGCTGCCCGCTGCTGCGCTGAATGAATGAATGTATTGAAGAAGAGGCTTGTTGGTTGTGGCCCGATATGTATAGTCTATTGTCTACTCTCTCATGGTCCACTCATGCTAAATATGATGTTGGGATGTTACTGTTTCTGGTAAACATGCCACTATGTTCTCGTCTACTTGTCTGTAAAGGATCCATTCACCTAAATTATAAAGAAAACTTTTTTCTGGTGTGTAGCCATGTTTTGGTTTTATTTGCTCAGGATGGAAGATACTTCTTTCTGAGATTTCTGCCTTCCACAACACATGAACATGTGATGAATGGAATTCTTCTAATGGTTGCAAGCATTGAGATATAATCCAACAGCAACTTCCCAGAAAAGCAATGTCGTTACTTTGGAGAATCTACTGTACAGACCTGACTCTCTATAATCCTTCAGCAGATAGTAGGTCCAATGAAAACTGCTGAAACTGAGGCTTGGGGATTCAATTCAAACCCGTTCATTTTCCCCAAACACAACATTACTACCAGCTTGAACCGGCATGAAACTCTGTCTGTCGAAGCATCAGCACGGAACATCAGTGTTAGAAAATGTCTGGGTACAAGATATGAGGTAGAAGCTAACTACAACTCCCAAGGTGCATTTTGACAAGAAACATCCGTCACAGATCTTATTGAACCACTGATGGTGGATGAAAGCTTAAGATTAGTCGTCAAGAAGACTACTTTTGGATTCTCAGTCAATTTTGGATGAAATAACTATAATGTTGAGGGCGTTGTGTTTTTGAATTTTAAACTGCTCTGATTCTGCTCCATAGCACAAATGGCTGGGGCTCATAGGTATTATAGTATTTTTTTGTGGTCGTATTGTTCCAAAGACAACTGGATCGTTTCCGTTTTCCGAAGATGCACATAAAAACAATCAAAAGGACAAATTGTGAGTTAATTTGATCATTTAGTCTATAATAGAAATGGCTACCTAGTTCACTTTCTGGTGCCAGACACCAATGTAAACACAGATGGTTTCACTAATATAATCTATATCATTAACATTGTGCAATCAACATTTACCTCATTATAATAAGCAGAAAACTTGCTAGTTTAAGGACAAATTTGAAAGTAAAAGTTGGGAAGAACACATCTGGTGTGTCTCTCTAACTACAGTTTGGAAGCAGAAATCTCACAATGAAAATCTCAAAACCTGGGAAAATAAAACCAACAACTGTCCGGATGGTTAAAAACTAAGTTTGAAAACATGTTTGCTTGCAATTTCAATGAATCGACCCTTCAAAGACAAATGTTGAAGTGGTATATCTTATTTCTATGAAATGACTATAGTGTTGATGGCAGATGCTTTAGCGCAACACAGTCCATCTTCTCACGGGACACTTTTATTAACTTCTTCAATTCAACTAAGCAGCGCACTGGGATCATAATATAGTCACACAAACGGTGGACAACTTGGCTGCAGTTCGCCTGACCTCAGATTTGCACCTGACATCACAGAGATTCAATTACAATCAACTTGGGGAACACTATTCACTCTGGCATTTCCATTATCTCATCTGTGTAAGGGAAAAGCATTAGAAGCCATAGTGGACACTCATAAATTGCAGTACACACACACACACCTGCATATAAATAGCCAGGAAATGGCTGGCAAAGCTATTCAACCACCCACTGAACCGTCATGCACCTCAAACCCTCATACTAATGCACCGGGGGGAGAGCCAGTAGGAAGGGTAGACTGGAAGGAACAATAAATGAAGTATAAATCAGGACTTTGATTTGTGTGATGTTCTTATGGATGCCATGAAGCATTCAGAAAAGGTCAAAGAAGTACTTCAGAAGTGAAGAAAGCGTCTTGTTTAAGTGTTGAATTGAGGAATGACTGTTAAGAAACATCCGAGCTCAATGCGGGACATAAAAGTAGATCATTTACTTCTACCTTTATGACATGAAATGAATTCTGAATCGAACCATGACGATTAACAGTAATGTGATATTCACTGCTGAAGTGAGTCTCGCTAAGTCTCAGCTTAGACACGAGAGCTGTTGTCCTTTTCCTGAGGCTTTGTGCTCCATTTTTTTTGTAGTGGAACAATGTGACATTTCCCCTATGCCCAGTTTCTCCCTGTTTTCACTGGGGTATTTAATAGCAGGCTATAAAGATGAAATGTGGGGGCTGTTAAGGCTCCTTCTTCAGCACCACTGTGGTGCGCTCTTGACTAAATCACCACCGGGAGAGCGCCAGGGATGGGACGAGAAGTGAGTTTGTAATCCCGTACTTCTCTGCTTCTCAACATCTGATACGTGCTCGGAGCCGCGCGTTAAAGCTAAAACATCCAGTGATTCCCGGCTTCGCAATATCCACCTGTGCTCCAGCCTTAGCTCTCATCTCGTAAAAACCACAATTGGCCTCAGGGTCAGACATGCCACAACTGCCCTCGCTCTCCCTTTTAACTCCTCCTCCCTGCTTTCATTGTGCTACCTCCCCCTTCTGTGGAGTTGTAGCCAGAAACAAAAAGTTAAAGCCTCAGATGAAAGACGAACAGAGGGGTAAGGCGATGAGACAGGGTTTGGAGGTTCGAGGGAGTTATTGAAATATGGGAAACAGAATTTGAATTGCAAGCTACGCATCATGTAAATAAGGAGATTTGCAAACCAAATTGAGCAACAACATCCAACACATCTCACAAGGCAGCTTTCTGCGATCAAACAAATCAAACTTTCAAAGTCTTTCTTTGCTGTGGGATAACCCACCGCGTTGCTGGCAAGTTCATGTTAATAGCATGTGCACACAGGCACGCACGTGGGTGGGCGGACACATGCACAAATATTTGACCCTGCGCAGACATGCCATAAATACCATCCATCATCTTTTCACAATGAAGTGGCCACTTTCGTCCCCAGAGCACTGCTGATGGGTCATTCTTCATAAGGAGGGTGTCTGAGAGAGACTGAGAGTAGCTGTAGCTACAGCTCTGAGAGAAAGAAATCCCTCTGTCAGGAAGAAACAAAGCTGTGAGCTGTCAGTGAGTTGGCCATCGGTGGCCAAGAAAACAGCGAAATCCAAACAATGAAGATGTCCAGTTTGAATCGCTTGTTGGACATAATGCACTCCTAATGGGCAGGGGAAGCCTTACTCCATCCTCCGCATGAATCCTCCTCATAAATCTTCCGAATTCCCATCCAGTTCAAGTAAAAACAAATCTGTCTGGTGCCACTTCAAAGCATTGCTGTGTTATGAGTTTACGACCATGACTTAGAGAAATGTTTCAGAGGCTTTGGGTCGAGGAGGAGGGGGTGTTCTGCTTCTTCTAGCTTGGGCGATCCGGGCCAAGCCACTGTTCTAGATGTCTCGGCGAATTCGAACTCCCTCACGAAAGTGTGTAGCTCACTGCGAGTACTCAAGTTTGACAGTCGTGCATACAACGCTGACAGTCGTACTCGGAGTGTGACTGAGGAATTGAAAGGGTTTTTCTAGACACCCAAAGCCACCGTGTCCCTTCACATTCCAGGGATGAGGGATGGAGATTTGCTTACACAAACTCTTCAAGCGTGTTTGCATCCTTGTGATGACAGGGCTAAACATTCTGTTCTGGTACCATCGATAAAATAGTTAGGGACGAATGTCTGAGCAGGTCCCCGTGTTCAGACCTCTGCAAATCAGCCTGGTTCAAAATTATTAACAGTCCAATGCTTTGTCTGTGAAACAAGGAGCTCTGTCAAACATCTGTCTGCCTTAGAAAGTTTGAGTCGCCACTCAAAGCATTTTGACATCTATAGCATAATTATACCTATCAGAAACAAACAAGATAACTGCTAAAAAGATTACTACACTGTGAGCAGCTTTTTGGGATTGTAGCGGTAAATAGGCTGCACAAACGGAGACTGCGTTACAAAAAAAAACAACAAAAGGGAACAGTTCTTGTTCTTACATTGCTGAGAGAACTACAGCTGACTCAAAATGCTCAGTGGTGAAATGAGTGAAAAGCCTTAAAAAATAGTGCTTAAAAATGTTTTACCGTTTCCCTTTACCCTCTGTCTGAGACCCTGTACAACAAACGGATCAGGAGCGACAGCAGGTTTGATCTGCATTTTAGCAAACAGTGAGAATAATCTTTGGAATTGTACTATGGCACTCCGACCAATGAAAAATAAATACATCCCATTTTAAAAATTCTACATGTTACTTTGAGATGGGTGTGACCTCCGAGGAAGACTAATCTGATGCTGCATTTAAATATGATCACTGACATTTTCAAAAGGTTGCAATATGGCGTTTTTTTTTCCTGTTTGTATCCATTACTCCCTCAACTGGTGACCTTCATATGCTCGACTGTATGGATGTGTAAACCAGTGAACCAACCCAATCGGCAGAATAAATACATTTCTGCAAAACCACAGATAAGTTAAAACTGAACATGTCTTTTTGTTGCAACTTTACGTTTGTCTCAGTTGAATTTACTATTTCTCTCTTGTCACAACGCTGTGATTATGTTCTGGTTAGGTTCAGCACATAAAAAAGTCTTGGTTAGGGTTAAGAAAAAATCATGGTTTGGAGGAAATAAACCTGTTTTGTCAACACAAAAAAGTCCCATCATTTGCTATAATAACCCTTTTGGTCGCAACCAATTATTTGAAAGCTGGTTGGTCCATTAACTTCTTTGTGTATCATTATTTTTATTATTTAAACTCTCTCTTTCTATAAATGTCTAGATGAAGAAAAGGACTCACCTGCAGTAGTTGTGTCTGCCCAAACCCCCCTCTCCATTTGGGTATTTGAGGGTGTTGTATGGGTGCTGGAAAGTCTCATTCCAGTAGAGGCAGGGTTTACCACCATGCAGGCTGGTCTGGTTCTGGAAACCCCTGTAGTCCTCCCCGTTGGCAGTGTAACACTCTGAAAACACAGAAGTGAGATGGAGAAAGTGAGAGAATTTACTGGTGTCTGCAATAAGGGATCAGACATCCATTAAGATGGAAATCAAAAGCTTGGCGAGAGCTTTTAAACAGGCCTGTAAAAGGCAGCCACACATGTGACGTGCTTTATGAAGAATCTGGATTTAGTGAAATACTTTTCGTGCTATTAAAATGTTTGTTTGGAGCAGCGATATGTTTGAAATAATTGTATTCCTCGCCCAGCCTCAATTCATTTCAGCTCCAGCCAAATTTGTTAAGACAAGATCAATCAGGGTATTGTTTCGATTAATGTCAACACAGGAGCGTAGGGAAGAAATGAAAAAAAAAAAGCCCTGCTGATACATAACAAAAGCAAACATGGCTTGAATTTCCAGGAAGTATATGACAACCATATGGCCAAGTCAGAGAGAGGGAGTGAGAAAGAGAGCGAGCTGAGTTCCCAAGGCAAAAACAATGGCTGGTGGAAGGCTTTTCTTCCCTGAAAGAGGGAATTCAAATAAACAATGCTGATGGGAGCGTGATGAGCCATCACCGCTCATCGCTCTCAGCCTCGGGGGCTCCCGTCAGGAGAGGTTTAACAGCTACAATTGAATTCCTCTTTTGATTGCATTACCATGGAAAATATTAATTTATCATGTGAGTGTTATGATTACTCGTTCTGCAGGTGCTCATTATTTCTGGGACTGTTGACGGAGCAGGATACCCCTTCATAGCAGGATAAAAACAGGCTCTTCGATGTCTAAGCATGACATTAAATCACAAGGAGTAAATGCAAATGATGACACAAGAGCAACTGTTTGGAGTTCTGATATGCAATATATGCACTCTCCATTATTAAAACATACAAAGACACTTGTGAGTGTTAGAATGCCGAGCAAGAGCACAAGGAAGTATGACGACGACTTCCCTTCACGCCTGTCAATCAAACATTAATAAGATAAAAACAATACTTGTGTGTTTGGCTCGTCTCCATGGGGTCTTGTTGCTATGTACGCGGTTAGCCAATGACCGGCCCCTTTCATCAAGTCAAGCTGTCTGGGTCTGAGCATGAGCTAATGTATCGCAATATGACAGTCATTATACCCCTCGGTGAGCCAGTTGTGCTCCGAGGCTCTTTCTCCTTCTCTTTTGACTTCCAAGGTCTCCAAACTTCCTCTCTCTCTCTTCTTCTATTCATCCATTCTCCTCTCTCACCATCCTCTACTCTTTTCACCTCTGCTGCTTTTGCCTTTTATGTTATCCCCTTTAAACTGATATATGGACAGACAAACATTCCTCTGGGGATGGCTTGGTCTCACAGCCCTGCAATGCAACTTTTGAGGTCTGCTGCCACGTCCATCCTTAGATGGCAGGCTCTAGATGATGGTTCACAGGTCTAGAGGAGCTAGGTAGCATCATTGATGACAGTTTTCTTTTTTGTATTTGTGAGAGCTCAATAAATAAACTAGCAGATGCTTCAAAAGTGAATACATTTAAAGTTGTGGGGCCTAAACTTCTGAAACTTTCATTTGCCTAGTAATTAGATTCCCATACAGTCTACCATGCTTCGTAATATTTACAGCAGTAAGCTTGCACGCAAACACGCATTCCAGCCTCTCGCATGTACCACAAATATACTGCTAACACTTAATTTTAGAGTAAATCAGAGGCCCCGGCTGTTCTCAGTGTGTCAGCCAAAGTTGCTTTTAATTAAAGTTGTTTCGGTTGTGTTGTTCAGTCAGGCTTATCAGCCATCCATCGTCTGGCTTGACGGGAGTTCAACGGCAGCAAGGAGCTGCAGGGCCTCAGGTTACTGCAATTATGATGCCACTCCATTGTCTGTAAATCGCTCCCCTCTCTCTTAGCAAATTAATACTGTCTCGGCATGCAAGGATATCAACCACCAGATCGTAAATCCACTTGAGTTTGGCTGAGGCGGAACATGACTCCATAAAATGATAAAAACAGTTTAATAGTGTTGCAACAGGGGTCATCCTCTTGCTGCCCTTACATGAGCGATGAGAGAGGTGGATGAAACAAGTTATCATTGGGCTGACACCCAGAGGACAGGCGAGGTGTGTTAAATATTGCACGTTTGGACGGTCTCAGTTGTTGCATGTGCAAAGGACGCAGCGGCGACAAGATAAAAGGGGCGTTCTGACACCAACATCAGTGTCATCTGCCCTGGTAGGCTATAGTTTGTATAATATGATGTGTACTTTGGAAAGACAGGAACCAGATGATGAATTTTCATTGCATTTACATTTTTCTGGGTGCCAGCAGCCCCGGCAACAGAAAGAAAGAGAAGGAAACACTGCTATTGAGAGAGTTTGGCAGCGGCACAAGCACAATCATGAGTCACTGCTCCCCAAAAGCAATCACGACTGTTACTGCCCCAGTCAGAGAGGATAACATCAGGCAGGGACAGGGCAGCCGACTGCATCCCAAATGAGCTCACGTCCTTCAAATATCTTCTCCTCGAAAAAGAGTGGGTATTAAAATGACTGAACTTGGCTGCGTGCAGCGCTGCTCAACACACTGTATCAAAAGGAAAGAGCCAAATGACTTTGAAAATGTCTCCTCTCCTCCTGCAGGAAACTTTACTCTGGAGTTTCAGGATGAAGGAGTGCTTGTCTGCACATGGTCTGCTTGGAACGAGCCGATGCTGGCAATCATTCCGCCCTGCTGCGGCCAAGTTAGCTTTCCAGGAGGAGATGGTAAATATGGCAGCGTTTTGCCACCGGGGAGGGAGATGGGGGGGTGTTCAGTGTGGTTTCAAGGCACCATTTGCTTGTGGTGAGCATGGGAAGTAGCAGATCTGCAAGGACTCAGAGATAAGTGAGGCCATCGTAAAGATGAATGGTCCATTTAAGAGCCTTGCGGATGGCCACACATCTATCAAGCTAAAGAGAAAGGGCCAATTTAACGTTGGAGCGGTGTGAATATGAGCATTTTATCCTTGTCCTGGAGGAAATGAAGAGCTCATCTGCTGATTGGACCGTCACCACTTCGGGCTCACTCCCCTCCGAACACGCCCAGCCCCCATCTCGCACCCCTTTTCCTTGTCACCAAGCAACTGTTGCGCTCTCGTCACATGGGCCTGAGCTTTCTTGTGGTTTCATCATAAGCCGTGATGGGAAACAGAACCACCACCGCATGAAAGACGAACAGAAGGGGGGGGAGAAAAGCCTCCTATAAAATACATGCAGATCTACAAATAGAAAAAGTCCGGGAACGGGAAGAGGAAGACTCGCCCTTGACCAAGCCCTGCGCTCACAGAATACTGCACCACCCCGGCAATAAGAGGGGGGGAAAAAAAGGAAAAACAGCAAAGTTAAGAGAGAACTAATCGCCCTGTTATTATATTTGTTGGGATTTGTGGCTAATGACTTCCACATTGCAACTTCAAATGCACTTGATGCTCTGAGAAAAGAGGGGGGAGAGAGAGAGAGGAAAAGAGTGTGGGGCTTTCATCACGTGACCTCAAGAACACAAACAAACAAGCCTACAAACAAACGGGGTTGTCTAAAACGCGTTGCCAGGTCACACAAGAGCACTTATTTGTTGTGTTTGCTACGAGGGATGAAAAGCAGCGATAATTACAGACGACTGCTTCCTCACAGAGGGCCGACATAAAGAGCTTCCTTCCATCTTTATTATATGCTTTAAGCTCTGGGGATGGCAAAACAGGCTTAGTGCACGAGCAATATTTCCACTATAACCAAATTCTGCAGAGCAAGTCTATGAAACGGGCATGGACAGTATTATGCACAATAAATCGTATTTGTACAGGCGCCACCAAAAACTGGAGGCGGCACACTGAGTACAAACGAGGTTTCAGAGACCTTCCAGTCCACAAACAAAGATGTCATGAAATGGCAGATTATTAAGACACAATCTGTGACAATATGTTTCCCCTCCAGTGTGTCCTGGTAGCCATTACTGCTGTGGGGCTCATTAATGTCAGTGTAGTAAGAACAGAGGCCAGGGACAGGCCAAACCAGGCCAGATGTAGCTGGTTACACATTTCTTTTCTGGGGGGGACACAGCTGGCTGCAACTCAAGTCTGGTTCCCCTTTTCCCCAACAGCATCTATTTCCACATCAAAACCACATCAGACTTCAGAGGATCGCAGGAAGCCAGCCTGCTTCACATTTATTATCCAGGTTTCACAGATAGCCACAGATTCAGCGAGGCTCTTATAATGAAGTCAGATGTTGCTGAGGAGAAGTCGGTGATTTCTCAGGGGATGGGGGGGCTCGGAAGTTAATGGACCACACCTCTCTCCTCTCCGCCTCTCTGATCTCCTCTCCTGTAAGAGTTTTTTAAAAAGTGCCCTCATGCAAGGGGGTCAATGAAAGTGCAGATATAAAGCCTCCCGAGTGATGAGAACAGAGGCCTCTAACTAGTTAAATCTGCAGACAATGACCGCTCAATGAGATTTTACAGTCCTCCGTCTCTTTTCAGGCTTTTGTCATAGGTTGTAGTCCCAGATGACCAGGCCATAAACCAAGACTTCATTCAGTCCCAAAATAGCTTCAATTACCACAATTCTTCCTGCAGAAACCCTCCACTGCACCTCCTCCCAAGTTCACTACCACAGTAGCCACAGACCGACAGGACTCCCTGCCAAAGATGCTGGGTAGCACCTATAAAACATGGCCCCATCTCGTTCTAGCACGGCCCCTATTATTTAGCTCCGTAATGGAAAGAGTCTAATCTGCTGGAGCCAGCGGAGGGCTAAACGTGCTGCCAAAAAAACCCTGTTTGAAGTAGCTTGTCGCAAAAAATTAAACGCACAAGAGGGGTTTTTTTTTTGGCACAAGCTGCCCTATGGCCATTAATTTACTTGTTATGTCTCGAGAAATTTTGAAAAAAAATCAATCAGCAAACATATCGACACGGAAGAGACATCCACCTTTTGCAGGATTTCCCGGATTACATCTGACACGGATGGACCTACAGATGTTCTTGCTCTGTGAGTGGACAGCGATGGAACAAGGTGGGACAATTTTGAGTTTTCCTTGGCAGAAGTTCAGGGAGTGACTGATGGGCTGCGGACTCTGACAATGACGTAAAGGACATTCAGGGACTTGCTGAAACCCTGGGGAAAAAAAACTGCTGGCAAAAATGTCGACATCAGGGGGCCCGCCAGCCGAACTGACATGAGGGCGGATGAGGTGTCGCGTTCAATTACCTCCCTCTGGCACCCGCTTTCCTCAAGTCATAATCAACATCTGCCAAAAAAATAAGAGGCCATGTTTCCAAACATGATTAAAAGCTTTTTCACCTCTGACGCTGTCCCCGTTTTCTGTATTTTCTCTCACACACATTCACACCTCTCTATACAATAAGAGGACAGGGGGTTACGGGGTTAAACAAATAGAGGGGGAAATCTCCTGCATGCTCAACACATGCCACTGAACCTGCTCTAAACCAACTCTGGCACCAGAGTAAACGTGATTTGTGCAGCCAGGAGAAAGCACGGTCCATAAATGAGGGTAGCAAGAGATAGAGAAGCCAAGATGAGGGCAATCGGTTGAGACCTTTCAAAGGTGCACAATTAGTGCGTCTGGGATTGATCCATCCTAAATTAAACCAAACTGCAAATTAGAGCAGAGCATTGAGACTGAAGGAAGGTTTGTGAAAGACAGAGCGGTGGCATGGGAGGCGAAAATTAGGTGGAAAAGAGAGGAGAGAGCAAAACAGAGAGGCAAACAGAGTGAGTCAGGGTGGGACAAAGACTGTTTTTATGATCCCGCAGATTGTTAACCCAGGCTCTAATTTTCTCCTTCTTGTGCTGGGTTTATTTCACATTTCCCCCATGTTATAGACAGGGCCGACAAAGGCCAGGCTCGTAAAATTAACAGAGAGCAAAGAGTTAGCATCTCCAATGCCATGGGGTCTGAGTTTGATCTGGTAGAAAAAAAACACACAAAAAAAATCTCATTCCAGAGGAGCTCTGCGGCACAGCTGCACACTGGGGCCCTTTACCAGCAAACAAACAACCAACGCAGGCCGTAAGGGAGAGAAAGCAGGTCTTGCTAATGCGTTGCCGTCTGTGAAGTAAAAATAACAAATCCCCATATGGGTTCCTCGTCGCATGCAGCCTTTGATAACCAGTGGATGGATGGATCAGAGTCATGAGTGATGCAAGTCATGGTGGCTCACAGTTGCTAATGGCCTTGCGCGCCTCGCATGGAGGCGTTTTGAGCTTCCTCTCTGCTTTTTTTTTTGCTTTGCCTGTATAAATGGACGGTAAAGTAAAATGATCTCTCAGTCAACTTGCCCTGATAAACATATGCTGTGACAAAACATGCAATAATCTTCACTCATGCCCA